>JAXIVJ010000753.1:0-184071 GCA_036785665.1 Chirona hameri | reverse complement strand
TATCTCGGCATACATGAGGGAGTATAAGGAAGAAAAATGTTTTTTTGAAAAATCCGATTTGCAATTTTCTGAAAGCACTTGCTTTATTTTTCAGTAATAGTAGAAAAAACCTTGAAATAAAAATTAAGAAAAACATATTTGTAATATTAAGTTTTTTGTTTGCTTTAATGGGAAATATTTTTTGTAAAAAATCAAGAACTTGCCCACCGTATAGCAAATCAAAAAGCAATCCCTATCATATTTTTCTATCATTTATAAAAAATGTATTACTGCGAGTTCTTCGCATGCATACAAGAATATATGGAATACAATTTGTATTTGATTATTTATTTTTATCCTAGGTGGAAGAAAATGCCTTTTGTCTCAATTATATACAAAAATCGGGACCAAAAAATTCCAAAGAATAAAAAGTTGGTGTAAATATATATTTTTTTAATAAATAAGTTCTGTCTTCATATAGAATATAGCTAGAAACCGCGAAATTTATTTGTCTTCAATTAAAACAAAAATCAGTTGTGTGAGTTATAGGCATATATAACCAGTTAAAATTGATTTTTTTTCCGAAGAAAAAAGTTTTTGATAGCTTAAATTACGCACAATTTGATAGACGTTTGATTTTATCTTGTTTGTTTTGAAATACTTTTTTAGTCTGTTTTCAATTTCTGTGTATTCAACAATATACAACATAAATTCAATTAAAGGGTATTTATATAATTGAAAAAGCCTTTTCTATATAATCCACCAAAGAAAAAATCAAAAAAATCATATTGTGTTTTTCTTGTTGTTTTAGTTTTTCAAGGAGGGAAAATAAGTCTTTAAAAAAATATGAATATGCACATTGTTTAAGGCATGACGAGACACCCCAAAATATATTTTTGTTTATTTTTTCAAAAATATTTCTTTGAGTTAATGACATATTTTGGAAGGTTTAAAAAGCAATATTTTTTGGCAAGAAATTATTTTTTTGATAGCATAGATTACGCAGAAACTGATGGGAATTTGATCCTGGCAGTTTTTTTTTTAAATTGCTCAAAAACGATTTTTTGATGACGTCACACCTTGGCCCGGATCTCAGAAAGGTCATTTTGGGCCATTTCGCACATTGGTTAACTTGGCGAAAATGCATTAAACTTCCAAAAAAAAAATCATTAGAATCACCTTGGCTTCTTTTATCCAAAGCAATTGTAAAAAATGACCTACTAAAAAAACTTTGAAAATTTTGCCCAATTTTTTTTTTTTTTTTTAATAACATATCCTTTTTAAAGCAGAATTTGATACAAAAAAAAATATGATGCAATAACAACAAAATCAAGAATCGAAAGGAAACTATTTGATTTTTTTTTTAGGGGGATCAAATGACGTTTAAAAAAAAGAAACAGTGTGTAGAAAAGAACAGTCTGCCTCCATGTGTATTTTTTTATAATTAAAATCCTGTAACTTTTAAAGTTATTGCCATTAAACTATATGGCCGTATGCAGCGCCATCTCTTGGCCGATAAATGAACTATTCAGGTGGAAACTAAAATGGATAATAAGTCCAACTTCTAAACTTGATAGCGGCAAACCAAAAATAGTATAGGGTTTGCAATCTATCGATCTATGGGGTTTGTTTTTTGAAAAAACTTTATCTCATTTTGTATATTTTTGGGGGGTCTAAATTTTTCTTGTTAAAAAAAAAAAATCGAGTAGAACGTTGAAGTCCACACCTAAAAGTATTTAGTTGTTTTTCTGTGCCGCCACTATTTTTTGAGAACTCTAAAAAAAATATAAAAACTCTAGAGTACTCTAGAGTTTTTATAGATGTTAAATCCAAACCTACTTCAAAAGGGCTATCTAATGGTACATTTAGATGAGTAACAACCTATTATAAAGGCATCCAAATGGTCCACACTCAATATGGCCATTTCTGAAATTACTCTGTCAGTCGAAGCATACGACACTGCAGATGGCAACATTTCCATTGTCAAAACTGCATATGGACACAAAATCCAATGGAAAAAATCGGCCTAAAAACGCTGTTTTTGAAGGTCTATATCTCAGAACCTATTGATAACAAAAATTTGTGTAGGGTACCAAAAGATAGATCTATCCTTCGTCTATTGGGGGCCAAAACCTCAGCTAGTTTGATTTTGGATTTTGGGGGCCATGGCCCGTGCCGCGGGGGACCAAACACTGAAGATGGTCTAATGGAATAAACCGACACTCAAGATGGCCATTATGGATACCCTAACTAAACTAAACTAAACCTAACCTAACCATACAACGTAAATAAGTTATGTGACGTCATTGCCAGGCCGCAGTGAACGCCGTCTATACTTGTACCAAGGTCGGTCGTCGTCAGCTGGCATGTGTAAACAAAGTTTTGCGACGTGCGAAGCGACGGAAGCGGCGAGATATTAATTTATTGGCGTTAGAATTAGCCATAGTGCAAAATGTCTTGGGGAAGACATCCATAGTTACTAAATGTGATATTTGCTATCGATTGGTAGGTATATTATAGAGATTAACTAATAACTAATGGTGGGTGTATGGTCCTCACCACCGTAGGTTGAGTCAAGAGTAAGTTGGATGCCCACTGGGAGTTAATTTGGTACTTCATTCCTGATACAGACAAATAAGAGACAGATAAGGCGCAACTACGGAGCTCAGTAAGAACGAGTCCTATAGGCCTCTTGGCTTTTCATCCCGATAACCATAAGGAAAGGTAAGGTTAAATCGATGATTTTCAGACGAGGCTGGCTCATAACCTATGGTATATATTTGAAATCCGACTTATACCACCAACCAGATAAATACAAGCCTAGGCTACAACGTTTTTATTTACCATTTTTCGATATTCTGGGCATAAAGGGATTGGCTTTGGGGTTAAACGTCGGAACAACCGCTGACCGCTTCCAAATACTACTACTGGTACTGGAATATACACTACTTCGACTACTACTTCGTAGGGATTAATAATGACCGCTTACAAATACTATTACAGGTACTGAAATATACACTACTTCGACTACTACTTCGTGTATTTGCTGGAGTTGAATTCAATAAATAAAGATTTAATCTATGGAAATACAAGTTATTGATAGCAGCAATACCTATAATTTATAATATACAAAACAATTCCCAGAAAAATTATATCTTGTCTATTTCATTTGGGCGTTACATTTCTTACTGTTCTAGCCGTTGTTCTACTACCCTGATATTTCCCACAAGGCAAACAAATTAGGCGAAAACCAAACGGCATCACTAGTAATAATAAAAGAGACAAATATGGCGCAGCTATGCCAAAATCTGCGCATGCAGCCTGCCTTTGTTGTCGCATTGGCATTTGTTTGGATCTCCTCTGTTTTCCAATATTTGTGCTTTGTTTAATGTTTTTGCAAGTTTTGGGTTCTTTAATATTGGAAATTGGATCTATATTTGTGTATTATAAAATGACCTAAACTGATATGCCTCTCCACTTTGTATCACCCTGGCCTTAATTTATGAGCAAATTGAAGGTTCTGATTCCTATCACTCTTACTTGTACTTGTTAGGCCTACCTATGGCAGGGTCCTAGGGTTGCTTTGGAGCTGGGGTGAGGAGTGGAAAATTATGGCTAAAAATAAGCATAAGGAGTGGAAAATTCAACAAAAAGAAGCATAATTGTACTCAGCTTTATCAATATACAATTACCTGCTCACCAGTCACCAGCATGTTATTACCTATACCAATTCTTGCCCGTATTTCCCTCCACAGACTGTCGTAATCATTACATCCATAAATCAGTATCAGTGCTCCAATTATCCAATACATTTAAGATAAGGAGTGGAAAACTCACGGTAAAACTGGGAAAAAAGTGAAATATTGTATAAATAGGGTGTTGTTTTCCACCCTAATTTCTAAAAGCTAGGACACTGACCCATGATCATTCATGTTTTTTTTTGTTCCAGCCTATGTACTGTGAGATGGTCAAATAATATTTGTTTTATTTTTCATAGTGTCATTTGCATAACCATAATTGTACTCAAAATCTGCACACCTTTGGCTAATGTGAAGATGGATTATGATGTGTGCTCGTTAAACAGGACAAAGGCCAAATTTGGATGTCTTGCTTTGCTCATTTTACCATGTACATATTTCATAAAGTGCCATATTGTATGTGTGTGTACATGGTTGTTTACTGTTTAGGCTACCTGGTTGTCAATAAATAGTGTTTGTCTTTAGTTTATATAATAAGTAATATGTTAAATCTGTTTTATTTTCACTTCCTTTTTCTTTCATACTGTTTTGTTTGTCTAATATTTATTCTGTAAAGTTGGGGGGGGACTGACTGACAAATTCGGGGGGGGGCTGAGCCACAAGTTGGGGGGCTGAAGCCCCCCAACTGAATAGGAACCTACGCCCCTGGTTTGTTGGTATCGTACAAACTCGAGTTTTTACGTTTTTTCGAGTGTCGTTACCACAAACAAACGCACAGCCAACACCCCTCTCAAACTTAGAGCCATCCGTGTAAGAGATCGTGTGGACAGTACAAGATGCAATATGCTCGAGAGCTCTCGACTTGAACACCTCGGGAAGGACTTCTCCTTTGTTTTTCTCGGAGAGGGACACGTCAACTAAAGGTGATGGCAGTTGCCACGGTGGCGTTGAAAGATGGCCAACCTGCATGACCTCGCGTGGCCGTAAATCACTATCTGCTAGAAGCGAGTCAATTCGCAAACAGAAAGGAACAGAGCGTCTCTCCGGCCTAGTACGAAATGCAGCTAGTGTATCGCTTGAAAAGACGGAGCTGTACGTGGGGTGTGTCAGGAACTGTCGTAACTTGATGGCATAGCGCATACCTAGTTGCTGCCTTCGCAGGGACAAAGGAGGCTCGTTAGCCTCTACAAGCAGGCTCTCAATCAGAGTTCTGAAAGCTCCAGTAGCTATACGCACGGCAGTGTGGTGGATTGTGTCCAAAGGCTTTTTGTTAGACTGGCAGGCGCCGTCATACAGAAAACATCCGTAGTTAAGCTTCGAGTGTACAAGGGAGCGATAGAGCAGCAACACCGTGTTGCCGTCGGCCCCGTACGATGTGCGTGCAACACATTTTAAAATGTTCAGCGACTTAAAACATTTATCACGGAGTTGTTTAAGATGTTGCTTGTATGATAACTTTTTGTCCAGCGAAAATCCTAGAAACTTGGCTACAGGCTGGACTGGAACCGGCTGTCCATGGAGGAAGATCTCCATATATGGACAGTGCCGACGACGGCGGCAGAAATGTACGGCAACTGCCTTTGCGGTTGAAAATCAGAAACCGTTCGCTGTACTCCATCGCTCCAGGGTAGCTATAGCCAGCTGAAGCTGTCTTTCCATGTAACGTGTACTGGAAGCAGACGACCAGATTGCGAAATTATCGACGAAGAGCGACCGTCCAATGGACATCCAATGGATAGCGCATCGCCGATGTCGTTCACAATTACGCCAAAAAGCGGGACGCTTAGAACGCCGCCTTGATGAACTCCGTTCATCTGAAGAAAACCGTCAGATACATGGTTACCAACAGACTCTAAAATGTCTCTGGGATACGTTTTTTTCAAAGGTGCAAATGGAGCCTCTAATACCGTGCTTAAAAAGCTTTAAGAGAATGCCATGTCGCCAGGCAGTATCATAGGCTGCCTCAATGTCGAAAAAGACCAATCCCACGTGACGGTTTTTCCCAAATGCGGCGCGAATAACGGAATCGAGTGCTAAAATGTGATCAACGTTGCTGCGATGGCGTCTAAAACCGCACTGGGCGTTAGTACAAATACCTTGTTGTAAAAACCAACAAAGTCGTCTGCTGACCATTCTCTCCAGCAGCTTACAGAGTGAAGATGTGAGCGAGATGGGACGATAGTGCAGAGGATCTAATCCAGATTTGCCAGGTTTTAAAATAGGAATTACTATGGCCTCGCGGCGATGACAATATATATATATATATATATATATATATATATATATATATATATATATATATATATATATATATATATATATATATATATATATATATATATATATATATATATATATACTATATAGATATATATATATATATATATATATATATATATATATATATATATATATATATATATATATATATATATATATATATATTATATATATATATATATATATATATATATATATATATATATATATATATATATATATATATATATATATATATATATATATATATTATATAGATAGATATATATAGATAGATATAGATAGATAGATATAGATAGATATAGATAGATATAGATAGATATAGATAGATATAGATAGATAGATAGATAGATAGATAGATAGATAGATAGATAGATAGATAGATAGATAGATAGATAGATAGATAGATAGATAGATATATAGATATATAGATATATAGATAGATAGATAGATAGATAGATAGATAGATAGATAGATAGATAGATAGATAGATAGATATATTAGAGAGATATATTAGAGATATATATATATATATATATATATATATATATATGCCTGTGCGTCAGTGTGTGTGTGGCTTGTCTGTGGCCCTGCTTTCGTGGGTAAGTTGCGTGAGACGCAACTTGCGTGAGATTTATTATGGAAAAGTTTCGTGGTTCTAAACTTACATCTTCGTCGAAAAATGGCCATCATTAATTTACCTTGTGACAGGCTGTAGGCACAGGTTGCGACATGCTGTAGGTCGGCGGGGCGGAATCTCGCGAGCAGACAGCGCCGAATCCGCCGGAACAAGGACGATATTCAGCGGTATCGACGCGATTTTCCGAGGCGGAATGTCGCAGTATATCGCGCGCCGAATGGCCTAGTGTGCGGGCGCCTTAACCCGCGAGTCACTGGGGGGGGCTTTTTTTAGCCCCCCCTTAGGAATATTAGGCATATCTCAATAACTAATGCAGATATCGACGCCAAACTTTCAGTACCTATCCGGGCATCATTTTTACACATTATAAGAAAAAATTAAAAAAATTCGTCAGAATTTATTTGAGATATAGTGAATTTAGTGACGTCACTAAACACGATTTTGACACCAAAATCGGCTAAATTTTGCCAGGCCCTACAAATGCCGCATATGAAGCAAAATGCAATCGAAAAACGCTAAAAGGTAGAACATTGCAAGGGCTACAAACCGGCTATCTCGAAATTTCGAAACATTTGGGTTTTGACCCAAAATTTTCACAAAAAAACTTTTTTTGAAAAAATGCTCACAAAATCAAATATTTGAAAGATATTGAAAAAACCGGAATATATATCAGATAACAACATATGGGCAACTACCACACCAAATTTCAAAATTATATCATCTTTTTTTACTTTCATGACATATAAAGTATGGGTAAATCATGACGTCAGATTTTGAAATTGCGTTTTTTGGATTTTATTGACCGGATACAGACAAATAAATGCCAGCACTGTTTTCTTTAGATACATCTGATATAGAAACATGCCTTTTTTATTTCGATTTATCAATTTAAAATTTTGACTTCAGTGACCTGAACTTGACCTGAACTTGACACTAACTTCACGTAAATGAAGTCAGGTGGTAAAATGACTTCTACTATCGAATTCTACGCGTAAAAGCATCCATAAACCATGTGCTGCATGACTTTCGTTGATATTTTGAGTGTAGTAACCTTTTGTGACCTGACCTTGACCTTGCTCTTTTCCAACAATCTCACTTTAGCTCATGTGGGATATGTATCATACCTTTGACATCACTGTGGGTGATTATAGGCGTAATCGAAGGCCATGGATGGCAAGTATTGTCCATAAACTCAAATACCTCGATTTTGACGTTTGACTTGACCGTGACCTGACATGTGACCTTAATTTGACATTTTTAAGTTTGCGTTAGGCTTCTCTCATTGAGTGCTTTCGAATGCCGCCTTGCGCGTCCCGCTGCGATCATTGGTTCTGAAGATACCAGGGGGGGGGCTAAAAAAAAGCCCCCCCCCCCCCCCCCCCCCCCCCCCCCCCCAGTGAGTCGTGTTACAGAATATACCCCAGTGACTGCCGGGTTAAGGCTACACGAGATGATGGCTTGAGCTGTTTGTTCGGAGATGTTTTTGTTTTGCTTAAAGTTCAACCGTGGGCGACATATACTGCAGTGTGTAGGGAATATGTGCTCGCTTCACGTGAGTGATATCGGCCGTGGGCCATGCTTGGAGTGATAACGGCCGTGGGCCATGCGTGATGCCACCGCGTATTTTCTGAAGGACCGGCTGAGGCAGAGCCAGTCATCTCTTTTATGCTAATAAAAACACCTCACTAATGGCATATTTCCGGTAAAATAAGCAATATTTGAAAGAAAATAAACTTCTTTTGTTCCAACGACACCAGCAGTTACCTAGTTTTCCAATAAAATTATATATTTTTCATGAATTTGCATGCCAAAAAATGAATACGCCACCACCAAATTCTCAACGCTTAAGGCCGGAGATAAGAAAACCACAACACAAAACCTCAACGAACAGTGTAGTAATACAAAGTCCCGTCAGTTTTGAATTGCATAATAATTGTGTGATCCAGTGTAGGACTTGCAGATTATTAAAAACTCTAAAATTGATCTTAAGATAAAAATGGTGGACAGTAGTGCCGATCAAGTACTCGTTATCTGATACTAGTCTCGAAAAACGCCCAAGTTTTAACGCTGATAATTTTTGAAATAATGGACTAAATGAGCGTTGAGGTCCCTGGTATATGTCTTAAACGTGTGTAAAGCTCATACAACTGCAAAAGAGTGCATTTACTTTCAGGACGGAAACCCGTATAATCCCTTTAAACATAGCGCAATAATTTTAACACCGTCGTGTTTGTCTTGCCAAGACGCTTCGCAACATATTAATGGTGAACGAGTTAGGTCAAGTTCAAAATTTAACCTCAGTTGTCACTGGTTCAGTTGTCCCTGGTTCACTTGCCACTGGTTCAGTTGTCCAGGTTCAGTTGTCCTGGTTCAGTTGTCACTGGTTCAGTTGTCCCTGGTTCAGTTGTAACTGGTTCAGTTGTCCCTGGTTCAGTTGTCCCTGGTTCAGTTGTCCCTGGTTCAAATGTCACTGGTTCA
The DNA here is from genome assembly GCA_036785665.1 of Chirona hameri. Taxonomy (NCBI): domain Eukaryota; kingdom Metazoa; phylum Arthropoda; class Thecostraca; order Balanomorpha; family Balanidae; genus Chirona; species Chirona hameri. The sequence continues at coordinate 174,996 of JAXIVJ010000753.1, read as the reverse complement.
AATGTCACTGGTTCAGTTGTCACTGGTTCAGTTGTCCCTGGTTCAGTTGTCACTAGTTCAGTTGACTGTACACCAATTATTATGTAAGAATCTTGTTTTCCAAAATGCAGGTATTTTTCAAAGAACTGCAATGTATTTTTGTTAATGGTTATTGTTAATGCTATTGTTAATGCTATTGTGTTTTTTTCTATGTTTTAAATAACTTTTCTTCGTTATTTTTTGAATTTTCTGTTGTATTAGGAGAAACAAAAAATTCTTCGCTTTTTTGTGTTGCATCACTTTGTATGTACTTACCTAATAATATGCCTATTGCCTCAGCCTGGCTATTGCCTACACTGTATGTGACTCATTCCCTTCAATCTGGTTTTGGCCCTGCATGAAATTTATGGATATGCCAATACACCACAGATCATTAATTGGTACGTTTTGAATTTTCCCAGACATGTCTGCCTAAAAAAAAAATCATTTTGTTGCAGATAGCCACAGCTATAATATAGGGTCTTTTGAAGAATGGTCTGGTTTTATGTCTAACAATGCACAAGTGCTCAAGCTGCAGTCATCAGTGCCAAGATCGCCTCAACTTCTTCGCTCGCTCGCTCGATCGCTCTATTCCTTCCTCTGTAGACATACATCTACAACGGCTATGAGAAGTTCATGGATACACACATAAAAATATTTAGAACTCCTGGTACTTGCCGAAGTATTGCAATATGTTTAAGAATATTATAGGTGGTACATGAAGTACTTTATGTGTGGTAACATTATGAAGTACGTACAGTATACTTACGCTAGCACAATAACGGTACTTAATAAAATGTGATATGTTTTCAGTACCGTACGAGTACTAAATCTACCACAGGCTGCCAAAGATTATGGTGCTTGAAGTAGCATCCAGACATTTTGATTTAGTATTCAGTTGCATTTAGCACTCTGACGTCACTTGTCGAAGATTTACCTCAATAGCTAATACTGTGCGCGAATCATTAATCCTTGCTGTAGTACATGTCAATCACATTTGTAGAACCTAAATGAACTTTTAAGTATGTTTTGGCGCGAAAGGAAGTATGGAAGGTGTACTTGCGGTTTGAATCTGCAACGTTTTCATGTTTCTGCTTGATTTGTGGGCGCCAGAACTTGGGATGCAGCCGGACGTGCATGTGCAGGGGAGAAGTGAAATTGCACTGTGTTCAACCCTTTTGAGGGTGAGTAAATGTGGTTTTTGCGTGATTTTGTGCCGATTGTATCCATTTGCAATAATAATTATTGTTATGTGAGCGGTTTTCCACACTTCATGAACTTGAACTCTTCGTGCTTGATTGAACAGTGAATCTCTCCTGTCTGGTGTTGCTAGCAAGGGCAGATTTAGCAGTGGGTTTTGAGAGGGCCAGATTATCCAAATGAAGTTAATTCTTTCCATCCAATGTTGTAGACATGATGTCAAAAACTTCTGCCAAAACCAAAACATCTTGGAAGGGCGAATCAGATTTCAGAGCCTTTCTCGTTAAGGGGCCATGGCCCTCTGAAGTCTGATCTCCCGACTGCCCCCAGTTTCAAGAGGTAGGGAAACTGTCCTGATGCCAAACATGTTGTATTACCAAACTTTTGTGCTACTGACAATGTTGAACATGATGCCCAATTCACATTAGGAAGTTGACATACATCAAATTGTGTCCACATATGTATTTTGATTGTGCCAGATGCGCCATTCTGCAGTGATAGTGAACCATTGGCCGGCATCTTACCTTACCTTGGGTCAGATGCGTCATTCTGCCATGATACGAGTGAACCATAGAGCTGTTCACTCTGACGTCACTGGGGGAAAGTGGTTCCAACAGCTGACTGCGCTAATGTTAAAGCCCATAGGGAAGATTTTCTTACCTATATTGTGGGAGAATGGCGTTCAATTATGTGATGAAACTTGTTTTATGGGTAATTTGGATTTTTCCTCATTTTTATCACTCAAAACATGCATTCAGTAAAAACAGGCAACGTCACAATTGACGTATAAATATTAAGAGGCGGTCATGGTGCAGGTGTTACATTCACAAAAACGTAAGCAATGTGAGCTTTTGGTTTTGGTGGCGCCGATTTCAGTTCATATTATGGTGTTAGGTGACGAGTAACCTCAATATTTGTACATTATTATGCACTTTAGGTTGTCTTTCGTCACATTTGTTTCCATAAGACATTTTTTCAAGGTTTACCAAATTTGATTGAACAAGGGGAAAGTCATTTGTACGTCATTGGAGGCATGTGATTGTGTTAAGGTGAACTGATAACTACTCAAATACCTAATTCCAAGGTGGCTCGTCATTGAAAAAATTAGTTTGTTAGGTGGGAAAAATGAGGGAAAATCCACCTTACCCATTAAACAACTTGTCATCACATAATCAAATGCCATTCTCCCACATTCTAGATAAGAAAATCTTCCCTATGGCCTTTAACATTAGCACAGTCAGCTGTTGGAACCACTTCCAATCAGTGACGTCATGGGTGAACAGCTCTATTGGCCAGTGTCTTGTTGGCATTGTAGTATATGTTTCTGAAGATGTTTGTAATGTTGAACAGGTAGAGGTCAACACTACTGTTACAGAAGCAGTGGGTATTGCCATTAATCTGAACCCCGCTTTAGACAAGCTAAGTAGCTGTTGGATAGCTCTGTTGTTTTGTGTATTTTTTGAGGAACCACATTAGATTTAGATATAAGGATTATATATTTAGTTTTGTGGATCGTTTAGGTATTATTTTTAAGCATTCATAGTTAGCTGTTACCTCTTACTTGCTTTTTAAAGGACTTTTCATTCTAGCTTGTGTGCGCCAAAATTGTCTTAGTCTTATTTCTGTGTTATTAGTTGCAGGGTTGGATAAGTATATATTTTTTAGAAAATTAGGGATAATTAAGGTGTATTTAGTATTCAGTTTATTTAAGGATTAGATATTTAGTCTAGTATTAGGTGCACTCATAGCTGATTTGTGTCACTAGCTTTACTTAGATCTAGTTAAGGTTCAGAAGAAGAAAAAACAAACAAAAAAACAAAAAAAGTTAAGTTAAGTTAGTAAAGTATTGAAAAGTGCATAGTACCTAAGTTATATACCTAAGTTACTAGTGTATTCAAATGAGCATGACTAGGATGCAGGCGAAGGTAGCAGAGCTAGAGGCCCTCCAGGCTAGGGTAGCGGAGCTTGAGGCGCAGTTAAGTAAGTGTAGGTGTAGAGATGAGCTGCAGGAGGGTGTAGCTCCTGACCAAGGAACGTATGCGCAGATCGTGGTTAGGGGGTCAGAAAAGGAGCCTACAGGATCAGGGACCAGTGGTAGTTCTGATAGGGGCATAAGGGAGGAGGATAAGGCAAAGGTGGATAGTGCGGCTGGGGTTTGGAAGTGTGTTGGAGGGTCACGTTTCTGGAGACTCAACATTGTGGAAAGTAATGCTAGGGCCACAGACAGTAAGGATGAGGAGGGGTGCTGGGTAATGGAGGGTGGTAGCAGAATCTGGAGCAGGAAGAGGGAAGGGGATCAGGAGGGATGGACAAAAGTTCAGGGTAGAGTCAGGCAGTACAGCCCCAGGGAACATCCGCAGGTTACAATAGCAAATAGGTTCAGTGTGTTAGAGTCAGCAGCTGAAAGTGACAGGGAAAAGGTTCAGCATTTAGTGGTTGGGGACTCAAGGGTAAGGCCCTTAAGGCGAACATTCTGTGGGAAGAGGGACAGATGTATAGTCAAGCCAGGGGCAAGAATAGCTGATATGGGCCCTGTCATTGAGGCAGAACTTGGTAGGAGTAGCCCGGAGACAGTTATACTACAGGTGGGGGTGAACGACATAGGACCTAGGCAGAGTGTGAGAATAGTAGCGGAGTACCGGAGCCTGCTGCAGAGGTTGAAGGAGTCCAGGAAACCAGTCATTGTGACTGGCATCCTCCCTCGCTGTGGAGCCAGTGAGGAGTGGTACTCGAGAGCTCTGTCTGTGAACAGCTCAGTTCAGAACTTATGTTCAGCTATGGGGCTTAGTTATGTAGACTTGTGGGATCAGTTCTATGAGTGGCGTAGGTACTATATGAAGGATGGGCTTCACTTATCGGATGAGGGGGCAAGGGCTTTGGGAGATGCCTACAGAAGTGTCATTCAGGGAAACTAGGTAGGAGGGGGGGGGGGGGGGGGGTCGGGGACGCTAGTACTAGGGCATCAGGAAGTAAGCATTGGTAGAAGTTCATGTCAGAATAGGACAGTAGATCATAATTCCATCAGAATTAGTAGTCAGCTCAAAGTATAAGATCACATGTGTGTTGCTGAATGCCCAAAGTATTAGGTCTAAATTTGATGAGTTTGAGTGTTATGTTGCCCTTGAAAAGCCTGATATCATTTGTGTAACCGAGACATGGGTTAGTGAGGGGTATAATAGGGATAGGCTACAGGATTTCGAGTTACAAGGGTATAACATGTTCTCATACTGCAGAGAATCACGGCAGGGGGGCGGAGTGTTTGTATATGTAAATAGCTTGTACTGCACTACTAGAGTTGATGATTCTAGTAAAGTAAAAGAAGTAGAATCAATCTGGCTTGACATTAAAATTGGTACAGGAAACAGAGGAAGGTTGAGGATAGGTGCATTTTACAGACCAGGGAATCTTCCAAGGAACTCCCAAGCTGAAACAGACCAAGATATTTGTGAGGAAATACGTAGAAACTTTCGGGCTCAGTGTCTTATTATGGGAGATTTTAACTTAAGAGGATACGAAAGTATAGCAGAGGAAACAAATGAGTGTAGGGTGTATAGGCAAATCTTTGAAGAGGAGCTTTTCATGCATCAGTTTGTAACAGAGCCAACCAGACATTGCTCCATTCTAGACCTTGTATTCTCAGACAACAGTGATCTAGTTAGTGACATAAGTATTTGTGAAGGTCTAGGAACCAGTGATCACAATATGGTTAAATTCAATATCTCATCAGAAATGAGGCCCAAAGATAACCTTATTATGGTTCCAAACTTCAGCCGGCCTGATTTTGATGGTATTAGAAATGACCTCGCACAGATAAAATGGAACGTTGAGTTGGCAGGTTTAGATGCATGTGAGGCCTGGAATGTTTTCAAAGCTAGATTAAGCCAAATTCAGAATCGGCATATACCCCTCAGGCACAAACGTAACAGAACCAAGGGCAAACCAGTTTGGCTTACCCCAGAAGTAAGGAGTGCTATACAAGCTAAAAGAAGTGCATTTGGCATTTTGAAGGGATCTTCACTAGATATAAATCAGAAGGCCTACCAGAATGCAAGAAATTCAGTTAAGAAAAAGGTCAGAGCAGCTAAAAGGGCGAAGGAACTTGATTTAGCTAGACATTGTAATGCAGATAGTAAGAAGTTCTTCAGTTTTTATAAGTTCAGTACAGTTTCCAAAAGTATAGGTCCATTTAAGGTAGATGATGTGTTAGTTAGCAAGGACAGTGAAATGGTTGAAGTGCTTAATGATCAGTTTCAATCTGTCTTTACTATCGAGGACCAGAGTAGTATTGCAGCACTTCAGCCTGAGCCAGAGACAGAGGAGACTATAGGAGAGCTAGGTGGCATAAGTAGTGAACTTGTTCTAGAATATCTAAAGAAAGTAAGGCCTAACAAGGCAGAAGGACCTGATGAAATCCATGCTAGACTTTTAAGAGAATCTGAAAGGGAGTTGTCGGTTCCATTAGCCATAATATTTTCTAAATCACTCGCAGATAATAAAATTCCACTTGATTGGAAAAGAGCAAATGTTGTTCCTATTCATAAAAAGGGAGATAGAAGTAAAGAGGAAAACTATAGACCGGTTAGTCTGACCTCATTAGTCTGCAAGGTGCTTGAATCAATCATCAAAGATAAGATTGTTGAATTCTTGGAGCAAAATGAACTCATCAAGGATACACAGCATGGCTTTAGGAAGGGCCGTTCTTGTTTAACTAATCTTCTGGAGTTTTTGGATGTTGCAACAGATAGCTTTGATCAGGGTTAACAAAATGTAGCCTTTCTTGATTTCAGTAAAGCATTTGACAAAGTCCCCCATACAAGACTGGGGTTGCAACTTAAAATTCATGGGATCAGGGGCAAGATTCTGGATTGGATAGAAACGTGGCTTTCAGGACGCCAGCAAAGGGTTATATTGAATGGGTGCCAATCACAATGGAAGGAGGTTCTCAGTGGGGTTCCACAGGGCTCAGTCCTGGGCCCATTGCTTTTTATAATATTTGTGAATGCAATTGAGAACAGTATAGACAGCAAAGTCTTGAAATTTGCAGACGATCTAAAAGTTGTCAGGATTATTAGAGGAAAACATGATCAGGATGTTTTTCAATCAGATCTGGACAAGCTAGTTGAGTGGTCTGAAGCATGGCAGATGAAATTCAATTTGAGTAAATGTAAGATTATGCACGCTGGACGGGTTAGCAGTAAACATAGGTATGAAATGGGTGGGCAGAAAATGGAGCAGATTGAAAAGGAAAGAGATTTAGGTGTCGTGGTAAACAATAGACTATCAGCGTCAGACCAGGTTGTAGAAGCTAGGAAAAAGGCACTTAGAATGCTAGGGGCCATTAACAGAAATATTTCCTACAAGAGTGAAAAGGTAATAACAAAACTGTATTGTGCATACGTTAGACCACATTTGGAGTATTGTGTACAAGCCTGGTCTCCAACATATGAGAAAGATTGCTGGTTGTTAGAAAGAGTTCAAAAAAGGGCAACAAAAATGGTTAATTGTCTTGGTAGTTTACCTTATGAAGATAGATTAAAGAAATTGGGTATGTTTTCACTTAGATATAGAAGGCTAAGAGGAGATCTAATTGAAGTCTTCAAATTTGTAAATAGTCAGCATTCTGGATATTTAAAGGGTATGTTTGAGTTCAATAGGGAAAATCGAGGTAGAGGTCATCAGCATAAACTCATTATGAAACAAAGTAGGACTAGGCTACGACAGTCATTTTTCAGTAGAAGGGTTGTAGGACATTGGAATATGCTACCAGGGGATGTCGCTGATGCAGTGACACTTGCTTCCTTCAAAATTAGATTAGATAAATACTTTACAGAGAAGGGATTAGTTCATAAATACTCGTGGGATTAGCCTTCTTTTATGCAGGTAGAGTAAGGTGATTTGAAGGGGCGAGACTAGTGGAGGGGGGGGGGGGGTGGGGTGCAACCTCGGATGGGCCCAAGAGGGTCTTTGTTGCACTTTTCTTTTATGTCTTTTTATGTCTAAGCTAGAGAATGCTAAAAAAAATACTTGTGGGTATATATGGTAGTCCATCAGTAAATGGTCCAGAATTTACAAGAGATATATGTATGATAATGAAGGATGTTGCTGAAACCAATCATTATCTACTACTGCTTGGGGATTTCAACTTACCCTGAGTTGGACTGGTCCAGCAGTATGTCCAGGGGGGAGCGAGTCACCATTCAAACGCGTTCTTACTTGCAACACAAGAGAGCCTATTGATCCAACATGTTGAAGAGCCGACTCGCTTTCGTCATGGGAACACTCCAAGTGTGCTGGACTCTCAAATGAAGCTGGTTTGGTGGAGGATCTTAAAGGGAATACTTCACCTTTGTATTGGTTTTGAACTGAGATAGCCATTATTTTTGGCCGTTATTTAAATGTAGAAAATACTAAGGTCATTTTCCACAAAACTTTTTAAGCAATTTAATTTCCCATTTGCAAAATGGGGTCTAGGCTAGTGCCCACTGGCGGATCCAGCCGTCGTTTTTTTTTGGGGGGGGGACTTTTTGTGGCAAAAAGGTACCCACATTGTATTCTCCGGATTTGGGCCGGTCACCTTATTTTGGTATTCGAGCTTAAGAAATTCACTTCAAATTCACACAAAAAAAAACGTTTTTTATTTAATTTTTGGGGTTCAAAAACCCAAAATTTCGGGGGAAATCTGAGATAGCCATTTTGAAGAAAATGTAATTTACTTGCTTGTGACGTTTTGTATTTGCAATTTGCTCCAAAACTCTATTTTCTACGATTTTCCAAACATTTATCGTTTTTCCACCAAAAATGGCATGACTTGACGTCATTAAAACGTCATTATCCCCCAAAATACTGCATCAATTTCATTGAGGGTTAGTGAAAAGACTTCGACTTGATGCAGGATAAGGTACTGAAAGTCTCACGTTGATATCTATCATAGTTGTCAGGTTATTGAGACAATCCGGGAGGGGCAGATACTTCTGACAGGTTTGAGCTAGAAATATCTATCTCAACCTAGGTACCTACCTATAGTTTGTTTTATTTTGATTGCACAATTGCCATTCAGTTGTGGGCACTAGGTCCAAAAAATCAAGTTATTGACGCGTCAATTTTTTTATGCGAAGTGGGCGGAGCTTGTCATAGGTATTAGGCACTGTACTTAAAGGAAATAGTTCACCTTCAACATTAGTTTTAAACTGAGATAGCTGTTTTGTAGCCCGTGTTGGGAAACCCCTATCTGCAAGTTTTCTTGACTGAAAAGACCAGCCGAATATATTTGATTTTTTGGCGAAGGAATGCGGTGCTGGCGAAAGAATGTGGTGCTGGATCTAGTCCGGGCAGAGGCTATACCATCAGCCAATCAGCTTGCAGCTGGTGCTAGCAAGCGAACCGCCGGTTGGCATATCTCTAATGCGAGCCTATCCTTACGCTACTACTTTTTTTTCTTTTTTTTATTGGGGTTTAGGGGCGCTCCGACAACGAAGGTCACATGGCGCACGCTACTACTTTCGAATCTGATTGGCTGAGCCATTTTTTTACATTCGCGTAACGTCAGGACTCTGACTCAGAGAGTATCCATATAGTTTTGATAAACAATAATAATTTACGGCCTTCTGTCCTGAATCGGCGCGATATATAAGGCCATTTTTGACAATATAAAAAGAAATTGTATTAAAAAAAGTATAATCAAATCGTGTTTGGGCAAATTTTCAAAGGTGAACTATTTCCTTTAAGGATAACAAAAATTGACACAATTATTGACAACATTTCACTAAAAACACCTAGTCCCCATGGAAAATGGTCAGTCTACAAAAATAATCACACCATCTGATGCACAACTGTTTACTCCATCCACCTCGGTCACAACTCAAACTGTTTACGTAAGTTTTTTTGGGTTTGTTTCGGGAAAGATTGAGACGCCATCACGTGGCGACAAATTACATCAAATATGTTTGTGTCATTTTCTTAGGATAACCTTTTTAAATTTTCAAGTTTATATTTTGTAAGTGAATAAAACGAATTTCGTAATGTAATTACATGAAATTATTATGGAAAAGTATTTTTGTTTACAAAATTATTCACCCATGCTGTTACTGCATCAATATTTTGATACATTGATTTTAAATTGACTATAAAAAAAATATTCAGGTGAGCCAAGGGATACAAAAATTGATGCACTTATAAAGCAATATTGCATCAATTTCCAAGAGAATTATTGAACATCTAGGTGGCTGAAACTGTATTATGAGCCACAATGCACTGATTCATGTGCCATTCATCCCATCACTGTTGTCTAGTGCTTCATAATCGCCGTTTTTTAAATCGGTCATTTTCCCCAATACCATTTCTATTGGGCTGGATCAAAATATTGACGCGTCAAAAAAATATTATTTGGGCCTAGTGCCAGCAACTGCATTGGGACCTTCATGAAAATCACACGTGAACTTTGTACACACCGCTGTCACGCGTCCTGAAAAGTTATTTCCACAAAGTAAGGCGTCATTTTTGACAACCATTTGCGCCGAAATAGTGTAGATTGGATTCCAAATTGATACCATATGAAGTGTTCTTCCTACATGTAAAAAAACGTTTGTTCGAGCTTCAATTCCGACTGGCGGCTTGCTGGCTGCTATTTTCTCATCCAGTTGAGCTTTTTAGGCCCAGATTTGATAGTAAGAGCCATGTTTTCCAAAATTTCCAGTTTTTCACTGGATAGCTGAATTTTGACTGCTGCAAAGTCAATTTTTACAATAAATTGTTAACTTTTTTGGGGGGGAGCAAAAGACATGTTGGCCCCCCTTCCAGGCTTTGGGGGGAATGACCTGGTTGCCCCCCTTGGATCCGACAGTGCTAGTGCCACCGCTGATTGGCTGACAAGACACTTTCGGCCAATCCCACGTTGTCAGCCAATCAGCGGCGGTATATAGCTCAATAATGACGTCATCATCCCAAATTTAAAACCTTTCATGAAAAATAGCTGAAAAATGACTTCACTACTAGAAACCCAAGTGAAGTAATTGCAGAAGACTAACATCTCTACAACCTATGGAGATAGTAATCTTTAGGAGTAGAGATGCCGACTTGTGTAAATATAATTTGCTTGAGTTTGTGGTCGCAGTGAATTCATTTTGAAGCTTTTTTGGCTGGGAAACTTCATGGTTATACATGTTTTAGTCTCCGTCTTTAATTCAATAATATTTAGCATTAGAATATCTTTGGACATAAAATAACAATCAGTTTCCATAAAATTAGCATCTTTATAGCCTGAGAGTCTAAACATGTGTATTGTGGATGGATGGGAAAGAACACAGCTCCTATTCATTGTAACATCAGTAGGATATATGGCAGCTCCATGTTGACACTAGCCATGTTTTTGTCTATCCATATACAATACACATGTTTGTAGCCCTCGGGCATAGGTGCTAATTTTATTGAAACTAATATGCTCTATCCAAATATATTTGTATTGCCAAATATTATTTGATTACATATTAAGACTAAAATAAGTAAGACCATGAAGTTTCCCAGAAAAAAAAAATCCTGCTACTGCACACTCAAGCAAACTTTTTACACCAGACTGGCATCTCTACTCCCAAGGGTTCTTGTCCCCATTGGTAGTAGAGATACCAGTCTTGTGTTCATTTGGGTTTATGGTAGTGAAGACATTTTAAACTGTTTTTCTTCAGAAAGTTCAATGTTCATATTTATTTCATTTTGTCTATATTTGAATAATATTTAGCATTGAAATATCTTTCGACAGAGCATAATATATGCTTCCATAAACTTAGCACCTTTATAGCCTGGGGCCATAAACATGTGTATTGTGGATAGATGTACAAGAACACAGCTACTAATAGCATGAAAAGTGTTGGTAGCGTTGAAAAGTAGTCCTTTACATATTCATATATGTTGATCCTTATGATTTGATATGGTATTTTTGAAGGTGGATTTTCAGGATGGGAAAAAACATGAATATGTAAAGGATCTTCCGAAAAGCATAGGATAGCTTTGGAGAGCAATTTACCAGGGTTGAACAATGGCTGTGTTCTATTTTTTTTAAACTTAAAAGGTGGAGAACTGCATCTAATGAGGTATTAAAGATAAACTACTACAGTTCTGGCAGAATCACTCGGAACCTTCTCCAGCACTCCCAGGTTCACAAAGTTTTAGAATTAGCGGTATGGGGCTGGCCCACATGAACTGTGTGGCTGGCGAGCTACAAACTGAAAACATAACTACCTAACTGAACCCATCATTGGTTTAGATTGGGGTTTGCTAGGTGATGTTAGGGCAGGGTTTCTCATATTGGGTGAGGTTAAGAATTATTAACTGAAAATGATATAGAAACAAAAGAATGCATACAAAAGTTTATGTATAGGGTTGTATAGGGACTCAACCAGTACCTATATAATTAAAATGTGTGGTGGCTCTTTTCCTCCAATAAGAGTCTTTAAAACCCCACCACTACTTTATGGACACACTGTGGCTTGATTATAGTTCAACCGATGGGATATCTAATTGTTATGTTGTTACCCTGGCTAGAGGCTAGGAGTTCTGATCATGTGTTGAAACTTTTTTGAAGATTGGCCATCCTGAATTTGAAAACTGTAGCTGACTTTTTCTATAACATATTTTGTCAATAATTAGGAGCATACCTTCTTTATTGTTCTACAGCGCTGCATCTGGTGCTCATTAATGCAATCTTGTTTTTTAACTTGGGGTTGGACTTTAAAAAGTTGGGATTGGAGCTTCTACCCGAAAAGTATAGATTCCTACGCTGGTGAAGACATTTTATGAAATGCCTTCCTGGTCTCCATTTATTTTGCTTGTTTACAGGTAGGTATGCTATTTTTCAGAATACGCATTGGTTTATATGTGACTATCCGAAATGCAAGTATAGGGATAATAGTCTAGAAGATTTTGCAAAGCATTTGAACAGGCACTGCCAAAACGATCCACGGGCGAAGTTTAAGTGTCCAAGATGTGACGCTAAATGTGCGAGCGGCTATTATTGGAAGAAACACCTGAATAGAACTAATTTGCTGACAGCCAAGAAGAAACTCACACAACAAGAAGATGAAGAAGACAGATCTGAACTGAGTGTACATCAGTCAAGCTGCTCCGGTGGGGTTGGAACGGATGCTCGATTCCATTCGCCTAATGATTCATCCAATCAGAGATATGAGGTTGCAAAGTTTTTAGGTATCCTGCACTATGTCCACAATGTTCCCTCATCTTTGTGTAGCTATGTTGCTGACACTACTTATACTATTGCAAGATTGGCTGTTCAGGAGTGCTTAAATGCGAGTCCATTGAGTTCTGACATTAATAATCCTGCATCGGTTATTGCCAGTTCCAACACCTTAGCTGCAGTCAAGGAATTTATAACTCAACACAAAGTCGACAAATACATCCACGAAGAGCTAGTGTTTGTCAGTCCTCAGACGGTTCCCGTTGGTTGTACCTCAAAAAGGGATACAGTGTGCGTATCAGTACATTCCAATCCTCACGCAGCTAAAATATTTGCTGACCAACGAACATATTTTGAAATTTGTTTTGAATGACAGACTCCCTAACGCAAAAGAGTGTTCCGATCTATTGGATGGTGACTATCATGGTCGAAACTGTTCTGGCAAAATTCGGCTGGCTTTGTATGTTGATGACTTCGGTACTGTAGATCCCCTCGGTAACAAGGTTTCAAAAAACAAACTTACCGCATTCTATTTGAGTATTTTGAATGTACCACCACAGCTAAGGTCAAAACTCAGCTCAATCTTCCTTGTTGCTCTTTGTAAAACAAGTCACTTGAAATCCCTTGGTTGGAATTTGATTTTGAAGAACCTGGTCACCGATTTAGAAGTTCTTAGTGAGACAGGGGTAGTTGTGCATGTGGATCATACAAAGTCACAGCTTAGGGGGACTGTTTGTTGCTTGTTGGGTGACAACCTTGCTCTTCATGCCATAGGCGGATTCCAGGAAACATTTAGTTATGGCTTCTGTTGTCGATTTTGCTTGGCGGACACTGTAGAGCAGCAGCATCAGTTTTGCGAGACTCAGGTCCAATTGCGAAGCCGTTCTTCCCATGCTCTCCATGTTTCCGAGGCTACAACAGAATCCTCATCACATTCAGCGGTACATTTTGGTGTCAAAGCCAGATCAGTTCTGTGTGATATTGACTCGGGATTCCCGGTGGAAAAACTGCCGCCTGACGTAGCACACGACATTCTATAGAGGGCGTAATACCGTACACATTGTCTCTTGTGCTATCCAAGTTTATCCAATTACAGTACTTAACGCTGGGCCAAGTACAACAACCGGATAAAGACATTCGATTTTCACGAGTGCAATAGACCACAGCCTATCAGACCTGGAAAGAGCAAATCTTCAGTTCAGATAAGGCAGACGGCTAAGGAGGCCTGGGTTCTCCTAAGGACATTTCCACGTTTCCACGTCCACGTCCCTCAGCCAGGGCCGCGCCTTCCACCTCCCTCGATCTGGTGGTCTCACACATCGCCGCCGGGCCGACCCTTGCCCACTATAGCCCGATGACCTTACCCTGCCACCGAGTGGCGGCCGGGCCCGCGCCATAAGGGCTTGGGAGGACAGGTCCGTATCGTAAATCACATACCGTAGCTATACCAGCACCGCCGCAATCGCATTGACACATTTTCATATATCGCATAACGCATCGGTGCATATAGGTGCAAGGACAATAGGGCCGAAAGGGAGTCGGTGCACACTACGATGTATGATGTCATCGTGTTCAGTTTTGAAATCTGAATTGTAATAGTCAATCTATTCAACCATGCTGATAAAATCATTGTGATGATCAAAAGCTTCCTATACCTCGTAAGAATGGTTTGAAGGGAATCGTTATCCAAGCGACCATTTATAATTGAGTTGAGTGTTTATTATCTCCTTTTAGTGTCCTGAAGATATACTTTTGGTAACAGTTTACTTCTTTCCCTTTCAGAAGTCACACCACTGCAGGTTCGTCGCCTGCTTGGGGCGGAGGACCTCATACCAGAAGAGCCGCCAGCCAGAGCCAGTCCTCACCCGCAACTCGTGGGCTGCAGCCCACACGTCCTCATCATAGAGGGACAGCAGGTGGCCACATTCAACCGCGAGGAAGAGGCCGTCGTGGCCCTGACTCTGTGCCACATGATTTTACATGTGAAGTACCCTAAACAGCACCGTGCGTACCTGATATATATTGAAATGTACGTCCTGCACATCGATGACGGCACGAAAGTGCCGCGGAAGGTCCTCACCTTTATACAAAGCCTGCGGGAGTGAGCTGAACGGGTGCAGTGATGCTTTTCAAGTACGGCTGTTTGAACCGTCGAACCGTTCCGTTGAACCGTTCAACCAGTGGAAGCCACATTTTGTTTCTTCGGTGAAAGATGCTCACCGTTTAATACAAAGCGGGAGTGAGCTGAACGGGTGCAGTGATGCTTGCAAGTACCTACGGCTGTTTGAACCGTCGAACCGTTCCGTTGAACCGTTCAACCACTTGAAGCCACATTTGTTTTCGGTGAAAGATGCTCACCATTTAATACAAAGCCTGCGGGAGTGAGCTGAACGGGTGCAGTGATGTGCTTTCAGGAACGGCTGTTTGAACCGTTGTGCTTTCAGGAACGGCTGTTTGAACCGTTGAACATTTGGAAGACACGTCTTGTTTTGTTTTTTACCGTTGCTGGCATGTACTGTGCCGTGTTATAGGCACTGTGGGACTGATGCCGGTTTGTTGTGCGTATCCTCTGTATATTCACATTGTGCTGGCGTTTTCAGGGTGTTCATTAATAAACAGACATCTTCGATAATTGAAGTATGACAAACTCAAATGAGTACCTAGGAGTTGCCTACGAGTTTAATTCGCCACATTTCAGGGAAATATGAACACTACTACAGTGTGCAATTTCGCAACATCTCTATTACAGCTAACTCGGACCTCAAGTGTCGCAACTTTCAATGTCATTGCCTACCGTGAATGTTTGGCATGTTTTTACGCGTTACGTGTTTCTGAATATTTTCCCCCACTTTTCAGTGCCATCCTCATATATAGTTCCCGTTCCATACTGCGAAAAGTACTTTTGTTGAATTGTTTCAGGTACTACTTGAAGTACTCAGCGATGCTAGTACTCCAGGGGTTCTCATTTTTGGCACGCGCACCTATAGGGTACTGCAATTGCTAGTACCCATAGGCTTCTAAGTGGGCTTAGATACTGGGCGAAGTATAGGTAGTGGTGACATTAAGGTACTTGACCAAGTACTGAGGTTAGGACCACGGGTGTGAACGAAGTACCCTAAAATCGGAATAAGTACGTTATGAATGGTATGTGTAGTACTCATGGGGTTCTCATTTTTGGCACGAGCTCTAGAACCCTGTGGGTTCTAAATATTTGTATGTGTGTAGATGTGGCTGACTTTGTTTTGTCATTGCAGTCACAAGGTATACCGGAGAAGGTGTGTGAAGGTATTGTGCGAGAGTTAAAACATTTTGGCTCCCAGGTAGAACATGAGATGAAATCAAATGATCCTTGTGCAGATAGTGAGCAAACTTCAAGGTCAGTTGCTGGATTGCATAACATTGACACCGCTGTGTCGTGTGTCGTGTGTCGTGCATCGTGCATCGTGCATGCCGTGCCGCGTTTGTTGGCCGCCCGCCCCGTGTGTACTGACCGCCCGCCGAGACTGTACCTTGTCGGAGGCTGTATAGGACAGAGGCTGTACGGGGCGGGGCCACCGGCGGCCAGGGTGATAGAGGACGGGTGGAACGGATTTTAGCATGATTTATTTAGGATAATACTAGAAAAGTACTAGATTCACTACTATATACTAGTTTGTTTAGTTCCATCTAAACATGTGGTAGCTTTACCGAGGAGCGAAAGCCGCGCAGGTATTACGAAAGCTCTTAGAGTAAACGAAACAATCGAAATGCATTGTAGATTATTAATATTTGTCGCTAGCTTCTGTAGACTGTAGGTACGTAAGGCGCTGTAAAGTTTTTAACTGTTAAGTTGTCGGGTAGAGCTTGATCTCTTCCATTTTCAATTCACGTTTTTTACCCGGCTATGCCCAACTGTGTTGTGCCTGGCTGTACCAATAGTACGGAGAAGGGTAATTCAAATCATTTGGGGACTGGCCAGTGGCTACCACCGTCTTCCTCGTGATCCCGAAGTGGCCGATCCTTGGTGGCAATTAATTCGACGGCTTTGTTTACAAGCCCACCTTCAACTGTGCCACTGCTGCATGTGCCAATTTCTATGCCTGCTGACAAAACACTTGTACTGCACCTACTTTGTCGCAGCAGCAGAGCTGGCACTTGTTAGCAACATTATTGTATGTCTCCACTCTCCACCTAAATAAGCAGAATGACTGGGCATATCTATTTACCATTATAAGGTTGCATATCGTCACCAACCTTTGCTTTAGCTATGCGTGCTCTAAGACATAGATTATCTTGAAGAAAACTTAATTTCAGGGTAAGGACGATTTAAACGAAAATAAAAAGGAATCGCTTGAAATGACCCATTCATGCCGATTCAATCGTTTTCTAAAAAAAAATGATTGATTCCACCTGATTCCTATTACACTCAGATGTCAACGGAATCAAATCCGAATCCAGTACAAACGGAATCGATTCCGGAATCGGATTCAATTCCACCGGAATGAAGCACAAGCCTGGCCTGTGATGCAGAATGGTTATTGATTTGACTGACTGAATCGATTGGAATCGTTGAATCAAAATTCCTTGAATAAAACCAAATTGATTCACCACTAGATCTTTTTATTCATGAATCGTGATTGAATCAAACCCCGCATGGAATCAAGGCTGATTGAATCAAAATATTTAAAGACTCTTAACGATTCAAGTGCACATGGTAAATTGTGCAAATACAATGTAGTCCCAGCGGCTACATTCATTTATACTGAAATATGATTGCTGTAACAATGTTTTAATGATCATTTATGTGTATGTTCCATTTGTATTGCTTTGACGTAAATACAACATACATTTAAATGTTGAATCAAGCGTAAATCGATTAAAATATGTTTTTGATTCTTTGAATCGGAAATAAGCAATTATCAAATGTTTATCCATGAATCGAGCGGTGATTGAATCATTCAGGTTCCAAAATGAATCGTGGTTGAATCGTTCCAAAAAAGGTTGAATCAATATTCAATAACCAGTCTGCAGTGTGATGACCTCAATATTGGCGTGACCTAAAAGTGACCAATAATTTATATATAACTTGTCACAAGTTCCTTCTGGGCTCCACTCAGCGCCTGCTGCCATCCATTTACATCTCTATTGGTGTCTAATTTATTTGTTTTATAGGTCACCGGCATGGTCCGTGTCTCCAACTCCTGAGCGCCTCGACTGCCAGCGTCTTGCAGCATCGCACATCGGCACATCGCGGGCAAAGAAGAGGAGGCGAGGTTCTTTCGTGTCGTGGGCGAAGCGACGGATGTCCTCAACGCCAGCTACCCAGGCGACACAAAAGATCTGCAGAGACGGAGAGGCTACCGTGGCAGCGATGAACAAGAGAAGGCTATCTCCGCCGCTGTGACGGAGGCCACGCTGATGCGTGTCGGTACCGCACGGTGCATGTACCCGTTCCAGAGAGGGATGGTCATCAGCATCCGGTCGGTGCGTGGCCTGTTTAAGGACCTCCAGGCAGAGTTCGGTGATGTGTTCGTCCTGACTCGCCGGCTCACGCAGGACAGGCTGGAAGGGTTGTTCGGCATGGTGAGAGGCCCGGTAGGCTCCAACCAGAACCCCACACCGACTGAAGCGAGGGCAAGGATTCGCCTGCTTACCCTCCTGTTCGTCATGCAGCGAGGCGTAAGTCCCGTCTGCAGAGACGGTGATCATGCGGCAGAGCCGGAGACTGGTGATCTGGAGGAGCAGCTGGCTCAGGTGCTGGAGGTGGAGGCAACCGGCACCTCCGAACTGACGGCAGACCTGCTGGAGTTCACCGGACCGGTGGAGGAGGTGACGACAGCGAAAACAGACGGCGATAACGGGGAGGACATGGACGACCTGAGGGATGTGGCTGACCTGCTTCACCAGGCGGATGCGTCCTAGTCAGCAGCATGCCGCCCTGCTGCGTCGTCGGCCACGCGGGACACGGTCACCGGTGTGTCCGCGACAGAGAGCGCCATGGCCTACGTCGCCGGCTACATCGCGAGGAAGAGGCCCGTCGACCGCTCCCTCTGTGTACCATCCGCCTCGGCCGAGTCGGTGCCTCTGCGGGCCCTGTGGACCAGGGTCGTCAGTATCGGCGGCCTGACGGTGCCTACGGAGACATTCTACGCCACCTTCAAGGAGGTGGAGGCGGTTTTCTGTGCCCACCACGCTCTGGAGCCCGATGGCTTAAGCCGAAGGTCTGTGTCATCAAGGACTTTGTCGTGGTCCTCCAGGACAAGTCCCCATGCGTCCATCCCAAGATTCGCGCCTCCTTCGCCCGCGTCCGGACATTTATCAGGATGGGCAACATCAACAGGGCCCGACGCGCCGAGTCTCGGGCACGGTGAGGAGCGAGGAAGTGCTGGCACCACGCACCGTGAAAACTAGTGTATAGGCTATAGTGAATAGACTGGACAGTTGTGCTCATTCACTCATGTCATGTTTTTCTCTTGTTTTGTTCATGTCGTTTTGTTGCCAACTTCTCATGTACTGGCAGAATCGAGAGGGCTGTTTTATTTTGTACCGTAAGTCTGCTGAGGCCTGAGCTGCATGTTACTTCCGTTGTTCTGGTGTGTGTAAACAGGATACTGTGTGATTCGAAATTTGTTGCTAGATTTAACCCAAAGATAACAGGATACTGTGTGATTCGAAATTTGTTGCTAGATAATATGGGCATCCGAGATATTCAGTTGCATATTGTCGTGAGATCTGCTGGGATTCACCACTGATTGTATGTTGTGGTATGCTTATCACGGTATCATGTGTAATCCGATATCTGTCGCTTAATTTCACCCAGAGATCCACTGGTATCTAAGATCCATTGTTGCATTTGTTGCGAGGGCTGCTTGGATATCCGTCATTGCTTGGATATCCGTCATTTAATTGTTTGGAGGGATCTTCTTGAATCGGGCTTCAGTCTCTGGTAATCCATGTAGGAACAAGTTATCTCGTACGTGCGTCATCTTGTCTTTTGCATCAATTGTGCCACTGTAGCTCCTACAATGCTGTTGTATTATTGCTGCTACAATGCTTTCAATAATGATTTATTGGAGTAACTTTTCTTTCAATGGCTTGGTTGTCAGTTTTCGTAAAAGACAGGATGTGAAGTCGGAGAAACGAAGAAAAAGCTCGAAAGTATCGGGAAAAGCAGTTGTCAGTTAAATGTTTTTTAACAATCTTCGAACGAGTATGATATGTAATCAATGTGTATGTTTTGCTTTACTTACGTTTTAATAAGTCTATCAATCAGTGTAAAAGCTGGAAAGAGGTATTTCGCAAATATATGTATTCATATTGTATTCACTCATACACACTCATA
Organism: Chirona hameri; assembly: GCA_036785665.1. Classification (NCBI taxonomy): domain Eukaryota; kingdom Metazoa; phylum Arthropoda; class Thecostraca; order Balanomorpha; family Balanidae; genus Chirona; species Chirona hameri. The sequence goes on along the minus strand of JAXIVJ010000753.1, from coordinate 155,275 downwards.
CGCTACTACTTAGTACTCACAGCTTGTCACACTAGCAGGTCGCGATATGAAATGACAAACGAGAAGGATAAATACGACAATTACCTATTAACAAGTTATCATCGCGGAATTACTCAATATCAAGCCGGAGAAGATGGTTTGAATCAAGTCAATTTCGACAAAACATTTTAAACAGTTTATTTTGGCGATAAAAACATAGTTATCGACCATCAAAAATAATATAACATCATTCCTGCACTAAATCACCCCTACCTGAGCGGGATTCGAACCCACCACCTTCGCATCCGTAGTCCGAGGTGCTACCGACTGAGCTAGTGCCGCCGGCGCACCGGCGCCGCCAGAAACGGGCCAGACCGGCACGGAGTGCAGTCGAATCTTTACCCCTCACGCCCTAAGAATTCGGCAGGGTTAGGTGAAAAATGGTAGAGGAATCATCGCGAGATATTTGAACGGTCTTTCTTTGAAGACTAGCTGCAGGCGAATCGGCTGAACAGAACTCGAGATACAGCTTCCCAAAGTTGGGTCATTTAACACGTGAACCCTATGGGCTAGTAGGAAAGTCACGCCCAAGAGCTAGTGCTGCCAACTAACTTCGGAGGGGGCCGACCGGCGGCAGCCATGCTTCCCGCTCTCTTGACTGGTGAGGCTCGGGGCGTTCGGACGTTCGTTTTGCGCGCGCTTCTAATACAAGCTATTTCGGCATCAATATGCCTGGAGACGAAGTGTCGGCGAGCAGTGCGAGTGTCGGCGAGCAGTGCGAGTGGAGACTCGACTGCTAGTGCTCGTGGACTCGACGTGCGTGTCATCGCCGAGTATGATGGCAGCGGCGATATGGTGGAGTGGTGGACGCGCGCGGAGCTGCTGTGCAAGCATCGTGGCGCAGACCTCAGCGAGGTGCTTCCCCTGCGCCTCACCGGTGGAGCCTTCTCGGTGTGGGCGCAGCTGTCGACCGCGGACCGCGGCTCTCTGGAAGCGGTACAGTCCGCTCTCTTCGCGGCGTTCGCCTTAGACAGTCTCGCCGCCTATGACGCCTTCGTCGGCCGTCGTCTTCAGGCGGGAGAGTCTGCCGACGTCTACTTGGCGGACCTGCGACGGCTGGCGGAGCTGTTTGGTGGCGTGCCTGACCGCGTTCTGTCCTGTGCGTTCGTGAATGGTCTACCGGACTCCGTGAGGCAAGTGATCCGGGCAGGTTCGCGCGCCGAGGCTCTGGACCTCCCCAGTGTCGTTGCTCGTGCGCGCGCCGTCCTGAGTGACGACCGCGTCGCGGCGAGGGCGGCGGCGGCGACGGCAGCGCCGCCACGCGGCGGAGAGGGAAGCCGCGCCGGAATGCTGGGCCCGGCGGGGGCGGCGGCGCGCGCCCCGAGGCGCCCGCGTCCGCGCCGGTGCTGGACGTGCGGTCAGGTGGGTCACCTGGCGGCCAGGTGCCCGGAGGGAAACGGCGCGGGAAACGGTGCGTCAGCGCCAGCGCCGTTTCCCGCGCAGTGAGGGGAGCGCTGCCGGTGGTTCGACTGCTGCTGAACGGACGACCCTGTGACGTGCTCATCGACACGGGATGCACGCACAACCTCGCCTTCGTGGACGCGTGTGGACAATGGGACCGGCAGAAAGTGGTGGTGACGACCATGAGCGGTGACGCTGTTCCAGGGCTGGGCGTGGGCCGAGTGACGGTTGGCAGCGCTGGCCGTGAGAAGGTCCTGTCGGTGCTCGTGGTGGCGTCGCGGCCAATGGGCGTGGACATGATTCTCGGAATGTCTGGCGTCACAGCCCTCGGTGGGGTGAGCGTGCGAGGGCCGACGGACGTGAGGATCGAGGCGTTCGCCGGCGGAGCACTGGCGCGCCTACCGGCGGCCGGCGGAGCGGAGTCGCGACCGGGCGGCACCGAGCAGGCCGCGGCGCGCCTGGCCGCCGCCGGCACGACAGCCGGAGGAGCGGAGGCGCGGCCGGGCGGCACCGAGCAGGCCGCGGCGCGCCTGGCCGCCGCCGGCACGACGGCCGGAGGAGCGGAGGCGCGGCCGGGCGGCACCGAGCAGGCCGCGGCGCGCCTGGCCGCCGCCGGCACGACGACCGGAGGAGCGGAGGCGCGGCCGGGCGGCGCCGAGCAGGCCGCGGCGCGCCTGGCCGCCGCCGGCACGGCGGTAGATCGGCGGGATGCCGCGCCAGTGGCTGGAACGGGCGAGACCTCGGAGCTGACGGTCGACGCCAAGGACTTCACGGCGAGGTTCGACGGCGGCACGCGATCTTGGACAGTGGCCTGGAAGTGGGCGGACGGCGTCGGGCCGGACTGTTTGACAAACCGCGTGGCCGAGTACCGGGTGCCCTCCTCAGTGCGACAGGAGTACGATGAGGAGCTCGAGATGTGGCTGACGAACGGCTGGCTGCGGCCATATGACGAGGAGGAGGACGGCCCTCCGCGCGGTCTCGTGCCCCTGATGGCCGTTCCTCAGGCCAAAAAGGTGCGCCCGGTGCTGGACATGCGATAATTGAACGGACACGTCGCCGCGTACACTGCCGACGCGGACGTGTGCGCCGACCGTTTGCGGAAGTGGCGCCGCCACGGTCGTCGTGTGGCCGTCGTGGACCTGCGTCGGGCGTACCTCCAGCTTCGTCTCGACCGAGGCTTGTGGCCGTATCAGACGGTTATCATTCGCGGTCAGCGGTTCTGCCTGACCCGACTTGGATTTGGTCTCAACGTGGCGCCAGCGGTGATGAAGGCCGTGGTGAAGATCGTCATGGCGCAGGACGCGGACGTGCAGCGGGCAGTCTGTCCCTACGTAGACGACCTGCTGGTGGACGAGGACGTACTCAGTGCCGAACGTGTAGTGGAGCACTTTGGTCGCTTCGGGCTCGACTGCAAACCGCCGGCGCGCGCAGGAGACGGTGCTCGGATGCTCGGGCTTCACGTTCAGCGCGTGGCGGGTGAGCTGCAGTGGTGTCGAGACAGCGCCGTCCCCGGGCCGCCGGACCGCGCGACGCGCCGTGCGGTGTTCGCCTGGTGCGGCAGGCTGGTGGCCCACCTCCCCGTCTGCGGCTGGCTGAAGCGGCGTGCCAACGCCGTCACGCGCGGCTGGGACGACGTGACGGCTGACGCGACATTGCGGGACCAGATCTCGCACGTGCACGCCCGGCTGTCGGCCGCGGACCCAGCACACGGCCAGTGGTGCTGGATCGGGGACCGGGCGACCGTCTGGACGGATGCCAGCTCGATCGCGGCTGGCGTCGTCATAGAGACGCCGGGCGGCGGTGTGATGGAGGACGCCTGCTGGCTTCGGCCCAGCGACGCCGCAGCAACCCACATCAACATGGCGGAGCTGGATGCCGCTGTGCGCGGGGTGAACCTGGCCGTGGCCTGGGGAGTGAGTGATATCGACTTGCGAACAGACTCGGCTGCAGTGCATCGCTGGGTCGATGACGCGCTGAGCGGCCGCGCCCGTTTGCGGACGCGAGCGGCCGGCGAGATGCTCATCAGGCGTCGCATCGATCTCGTTCGGCAGCTGGCCGAGGAACTGCAGCTCAAGATAACCATCACGCTGGTTCGCTCTGCGGAAAACCTCGCCGATGCGCTGACGCGAGTGCCGAAGGTGTGGCTGCGTGACTCTAGGGGAGCCGACGATGAAGCCGTGAGGTCGGCTGCCCGCGACGGGGCGGTGGCCGGCGCCGGCGTGTCACAGGCCGTCACCGGTCCTGATGTGGCTCTTCAGTCGTCGGTTGAGTCTGTGCACGAGCGAGCGGGTCATCCTGGCGTCCGCCGGACGCTATTCTTCGCGCGACGTGATGTGTCCCGTGACGTTGCCAGAGCGCTGGTGCGTGCGGTCGTGGAGAGGTGTGATGTGTGCCGCGCGATCGACCCGGCGCCAGTGCGGTGGCGGCACGGCTCGCTGGGTGTGGCGGCAACCTGGGAGCGCGTCGCGATGGAACGTAACCCATCATCAGGGGCGGAACTATCTCTCAGTCATTGACTGCGGACCGTCGCGGTTCACCGTCTGGCGCCCGCTGGGCCGTGCCGACGCGACTGAGGTCGTTGGCCAGCTGGAGCAGGTGTTCCTAGAGCGCGGCGCACCGGCCGAGATCCTAACGGACAACGATACCGTGTTCCGGGGCCGACGACTCGCCTCGTTCGCGGCGCGGTGGGGGATCACGCTGCGGTTCCGCGCCGCGCATGAACCGGGCGGCAACGGCGTAGTGGAACGCTGCCACAGAACGATAAAGGTGATATCAGCGAGGAGGCGGTGCCCGGTGACGGAAGCCGTCCACCTGTATAACATCACGCCTCGCGAGGGTCTGACGGCGGAGACTGCGCCCGCGGCGGGAACCTACCGCTACGCAGTGAGAGACTGTGTCCGGCCAGCGCAAGTGGGAGGCCACGCCCACGAGGACGGCGAACCTCGGCATCCACCGGCGCCCCCGCCCGACAGCGCGCGGTTCCGGGTCGGTGATCGGGTATGGATGCGGCGCCGCGGCACTCGCTGCACCGAGACGTCGCGACGCGGGACTGTGACAGGCGTGGTCTCGCAGCAGGTCCTAGAAGTGGACGGAGTGCCGTGGCACGTCCGCAGCTTACGACCACGGTACGAGGCGGCGTCGGACGGCGACAGTGACGAGGCGGCATCGGACGACGACAGTGACGAGTCGCTGCAGTGGGGCGCCAGCCGGCTGTGCAGCGGAGGGAGGACGGCACGGCGGACGGGGCGGCGTCTCCGGGCGAGAGGGACGCGGCTTCGCCGATAGCGGACGGACCGGCCGAGACGGCCAGCGATTCCCGGTCCCGTCGCGGCGAACGGGCGCGACGACCGCCGCCGCCTTGTCGCTGCTGCACGGACCCAGTCGCGTGACTTCGCGTTCGGTTTTTGTGGGTGATTTGCTCGATGTGAAGGGTGATCGATCGTCGCGTGATTCTTAAGGATCAGGGGGGAGTGTGTCGTGTGTCGTGTGTCGTGTGTCGTACATCGTGCATGCCGTGCCGCGTTTGTTGGCCGCCCGCCCCTGCCTGCCGCCTTCCGCGAGTCGGTGCCTGCACATTATTCTTATCCCCTATTGACCTAGTCTCACTTACTCGAACCATCGCCACCATGCGTAACTCTCCAGCACGCGGTGCGGACGGAATCTGTATCCGAGTCATCAAAGCCGTCCTCCCTGCTATCGGTGAAGTCATCCTTCACATCGTCAACTCCTCACTTACCCTGGCCGAATTCCCCGACTCCTGGAAACATTCCATCATTCACCCGATCCACAAGTCTGGCGACCCATCTGACCCATCAAACTTCCGTCCAATCTCAATCATACCTGTCATCTCCAAAGTGGTAGAGCGGGTGGTGCAGAAGCAGCTCTACTCCTACCTATCCGACAATCATCTCCTCTCTCCTTCCCAGCACGGTTTCCGACCCCATCACTCCACAGAAACCGCGCTACTGTCCATCACCGATCGCATGCTTTCCGCCACCGATAGCGGGGAGATATCACTACTTTGCCTCCTCGACCTAAGTAAAGCTTTTGACGTCATCGACCACGACCTACTCCTGAACAAATTGCAGCAGCATGGAGTTGACACCACATGGTTCCATTCTTACCTCCACGGACACACCCAAAGTGTGTCATCAGGCGCCGTGACCTCTCGACCACTCGCTAACACCATGGGCGTTTTTCAGGGGTCGGCCCTGGGGCCTTTGTTGTTCAGCATCTTTGCTAACGACATGGCGTCGCTTTCTGAAGGCGGCGTGGTGCAGTACGCGGACGATACCCAGGTGCTTATCACCGGCAAAAAGGGCGACCTACCAGCGCTCATCTCCCGCCTGGAGCTAACTCTCGTCACACTGGATTCTTGGTTTCGCGCGAACGGCCTCAAAGTAAACACGGCAAAAACTCAGCTCATCGCTTTCGGTAGCCGCCAAAATTTGCGCAATCTGCCACATTTTCAGGTCACCTTCCGTGACGCAGCCCTCCAACCCGTGAAGGAAGTCAAAAATCTGGGCATCACTTTTGATCAAACACTGTCGTGGGACGCTCATGTGTCCCACGTCAGCCGCAGCTGCATAGGCATCTTGGCCGGCCTCTCCCATGCGCGCCACCTCTTACCTGATGGCATCATCACCACACTGGTCACTGCGCTGGTCCTCCCGCACGTCAGATACTGCATATCTGTATACGGCAATGGCACCCAGAAGAACCTGGACAAAATTCAAAAGATCTTAAACTATGCTGCTCGCACCATTTTCGGACGTCGCAAATTTGATCACGTGTCCGACCTGCGGGAAGGGCTAGGCTGGCTGACTGCCCACCAACTCGTTGACGCGGCCACGCTCAGCATGGCACACAAAATCATGGCGAATGGCGAACCGGACGTGCTCGCAGGCGCCTTCCGCACAAACAGCTCTGTCCGCGCCAGATCCACCAGGCAGGACCAGCAGCTGCACGTCCCCCACTCCAGAACTGAGGCCGGTAAGCGGAGGTTCTCCTGCAGGGCACCCGCCCTGTACAACGGACTCCCACCTGACATCTCGCAGCTGGGGCCGCCAGCTTTCACGCGCGCGGTGAAACGACACCTCGGGTCCGCTACTACGGACGACTGATCTCAGTGACCCGTATGTGTCGTGATATATGTGAATGTTGGTGGTTTTAGGATTTAGGCTGTGCGACTGTGTGCTCTCTTTCACTGCATGTCTTACTCCCCCACTCGACCCGGGGCTTAATAGCCACGCCAACTTGTGGATGCCCCGTGAAGTAAATACATACATACATACGCCCCGTGTGTACTGACCGCCCGCCGAGACTGTACCTTGTCGGAGGCTGTATAGGACAGAGGCTGTACGGGGCGGGGCCACCGGCGGCGGCGCGGGGCCACCGACGGCAGCCATGCTTCCCGCTCTCTTGACTGGTGGGGCTCGGGGCGTTTGGACGTTCGTTTGGCGCGCGCTTCTAATACAACCGCTCACAAACTGAAGCAGTTTGCCGTAAAGGAACGTGGTTACATTGCCCCACAGCCACAGTTCGTTAATGATGTTTTGAGGCCTGTTAGTCAATATGTTCCTATAGCGCAGCAGATACAAGCAACACTTCAGTGTGACCATGTGTTAAATGCCATGAATTTTGAAGTAGTGAATAATGCTGGCTTATATAAGGATATATTTGACGGAACTTAACTCAAGCGAAGCCAAAGACATCTGCACATCATACTTTATTATGATGAGTTCAACATCTCAAATCCGATAGGAGACAAGACAAAGAAGTGTAGTATTGGTGCAGTCTATTACTCCATCGCAAATCAACAGGTACGGTCCAATATCCAAGATATTCATCTGGCCATGCTGTTTAGATCCTCGGATGTGAATAAGTATTCAAGGAAGACAATTTTGGCGCCTATGGTAAATGAGCTTGTGTCATTGGAAACAGAGGGTGTGTCATATATGAAAAATGGCGAAAGGCAAAACATTAAGTGCGTTTTGTCTCTTATAGTGGGGGATAACGAGGGTGCTCACCAGTTAGCTGGCTATTTCACTGCATTTTCTGGAACGAAGCGTATATGCAGGTTCTGCCATGCTTCTACAATGGATATACAAGAACATTTTAGACCAGATATGTTTGAAATGCGGACTTGTGGTCAGTACGAGAGTGAAATGAGACACCTTGAAATGGAAGACTTTGATGAGCAAGTGCAGCAAGTTTTTGGCATCAAGCGGAGAAGTGAACTCAACCAAGTTCCATCTTTTCATTGCATAGATGGATTTCCCGTCGATGTGACACATTATTTGTTTGAGAAGGGTGTTGTTGGTAGAACAATTGAACAAGTGTTGAGCCACTGCATGCAAAATGGGATTCTGAGCTTACTGCATCTGAATGAACATATCAGACAGTAACCGTTTCACAGGGTTTATGTTAACAGGCCCCAGCCACTGAAACATATTAGTGGAGGTTTAAAAGTCTCTGAAACATGCAGCGAGACGTGGACGTTGCTTAGAACTTTAACACTGATGCTGCTAACTGCAATGGATGGCGAAACTTTAGCTACACGTAGCGGGAAAGGCAAAGTGCTTACTGCACTGATTGATATAGTGCAATGTATCATGTCCGACGAGTTCTCTGACAGAAGTATCGAAGAACTGGAAGGGATGATCACTTGTTGGCTTTCATCACTTGCGAGGGAATTTCCTGATTTTAGGTTTACCCCAAAATTGCACTATATGCTTCATTACCCATCTCAGATCAGATCCGTAGTCGCGGACCGGTCCGAAAGTATGCTGCAATTCAGTTCGAGTCTAAGCACCAAGAGTTGAAGAGGTATCTCGCACAGTCAAAGAATAGGATGAACCCATGCCAAAAGTATGGCAGATTGCCATCAAATTTCAAGTGCATTGATTTTGTCAGGATGCTCACGCAGCACAAAGCAAAAAGGTAGTGGACTGTCAGCAAGTCATGGCTGCCAACAATAATTGAAAAGTCTTCTGTCCGGTGGTTGGGAGTACCACTCAGGGGGCTGTATATCTGTTTGTGGTGAGGGAGGCAAGCTGAAATTGATTCAGATAGAAACCATGTGTATTGATAATGAGCGCAAGCTTGCTTCAGGCAAGGAGTTCCGAAAAGTCAGATTCGTTGAAGACTTGATGTCATTTAAGGTATCTGATGAGCAGCCTGCCACTATTGATTTCACGCACCTCTTTCACTACCATCCACTAGGAATCTACCAAATCCGTGGAGATATGTATGTGGTTCCGCAGAACAAAAGCCAGTTTGTGAAGTGTACAAACATGTCCTGATATGTATACTATACGTGTAATGTGCGGCTCAGCAGTGATCAATAACACAAATCGTGGATACAATGTCTCAAATGTTAGCTGCAATCCGACTAGTCGATGCAATACATTTCGTTTTACAGATTCATTCAGTGAATTTGGTAAGTGTAACTGCACATGCTGTTGTTGCCAATGTGGTGTGTGACCTACATCAATAACACTCGCGTGGCTTCCGTCACCGACGACGGATGTGACGCGTATCCTGACGACGGACATGCTGACGACTCAGGACAGGACATGGTAATGCTATGTTTTCCCTCATTGTTGGCATCATTTAGTTCTGTCTTAATTTCAGTATAACGGTACACTTATTTACACTTATTTGAGTTGCCTTGAATTATCGTTCAGTAATTATACTTAATTAAACATGTGGTATGCGCTGATAAGTTATCAGTATCTGTATGCTAATCTAATTGCGCACTATTCTTGTTATTGTTGGTCAGTCAGGTCATATGGTTGGTTCATCTCATGTCCAGTTCTGATTTCTTTCTGTCTCATGGGTTATTGCTTTGTTTATTTAGTTCAGTGTCGCTTGCCGCCGCCACGAAGCGCTCACTCGTTGCCTCTCTTTCCAGTCACCGGCGCCTCTCTGGGGAAGTCCGTTCCCATAGACATCCAGTCATCTGAATTGTAGGCCGTTCACCGACCGCCACCGTTGTCTGGGAGACCCCCAGCGCCATCTGGAGTGCCATCACCAGACAGAGACGTGCCATTTCAAACAGGAATGTATCTGGCCCTCCCAGCTGCTCGCAGGCATAACCTGGTTACATACTACCCACCACCGAACACTCAGCCATGCCACTCACAACGCAACTTTCATAACACTAAGCGTACTAATTCGAACAGACTTTGGACTAGACTTGGGACGTTCGTAGACATACTCACATTGCTCATCATCAGCGGCATTGAAATAAATCCAGGGCCACTACAAACACATCCGCAACAAAATATAATCATAGCGCACATTAACATTAATAGCATCACCGCCGGAAACAAAATTGACGAGCTTCAGCAATTTGTCGAAACCAATGACATAAAAATTCTGGCACTTTCCGAGACCAAATTAAATGACACAATAGCCAGCAGTTTATACCAATTGGAAGGTTCCCATACACCCCTGACTCGACATAGAAACAGACATGGCGGCGGCGTAGCAATTTACATTCACACATCACTACCTTTCCAAAGACTACCTGAGTTAGAAATAGGTGATGAAGAGTGGATATGGGTCAAAATAAAAACTCGAAGTTTTACATTAGTAGTATGTTGCGCTTATTTACCACCTAACTTTACAATGGGAAAATTTCACAATTTCACTGACGGCTTAACAGAATCAGTATGTCGAACACAGATCCACAACCCGACAGCCACACTCATATTAGGGGATCTTAATGCTGGAAATATATACTTAGATCATCAAATATATCAACACAACGGCACCACAACTTTCGACCACAAGCTAAAAGACGCCACAGAAACGTTAGATCTACAACAGCTAATAAAGCAACCAACCAGAATCGCCAACAACTGTGAAAATTTGCGCGATCTCATCTTTACAAGCAACAGTCACATCATCATTGATAGTGGCACTTTTTCGCCGTTTTCAAATCTCGACCACTTCCCTATTTATGCCACAGTTGATGAAATATTAGGAAGCGAGACAGGTTATTCAAAATTGTCAAACAAACCCGGACCAATTCAACTGGGAAAGATGGAAGTATCAAAGAAATCAGGTAACAGCTTTAAATAGACGGCTCAAAGACGAGTATATTCAAAACCAAGTTAAAAAACTACTGTCACACAAACACCAGCCATATAAATATCACCACACATTACGCACGATTTTAGGACGGACACGAGACGACACCATTCACCATGTTCACCCTTCATTCTAACCAAAACGATATCATCATTGACGACAAAGAAAAAGCAACACTATTAAATAATCATTTCGCTGCACAATCCACTCTCAACATTGCAGACAACCACGAACCACCACCACACACCACAGATGGACTGCCGGTACCCACTCTAGAAAATATTTCCACTTCCGAAAGTGAGGTTCTTCGAATTCTTAACTCCCTTGACTCAAACAAATCGACTGGCCCTGATGGATTACCTGTAAAATTGCTGAAACTTGTTGCTCTTTTGATCTCAAAACCACTAGCGCAGGTGTTTAACAAGTCTCTATCATCAGGAAAATTCCCAGCTAAGTTTAAAGAAGCAAACATCAAACCGATATTCAAAAAGAAAGGTTCACCATCCGACTATTCATGCTATCGACCAATCAGTATACTTTCGGCCCTTTCAAAAGTTTTCGAAAAAATTGTGTACAATAATATTTACAATCATTTCGCTGAACACTCTCTCCTAACTGACAAACAAAGTGGGTATCGGCAGTCACAGTACTCAACAGCAACTCTTATACTTGACACACAACTTATACAAATCACTCGACTCAGGACGCGACTTTACAGCTATATATCTCGACATTTCTAAATACTTCGACAAAATATGGCATAAAGGACTCCTGGACAAATGCAAAAATGAGTTTGGAATCACAGGACGACTCTACGACTGGCTCTCATCATACTTACAAGACAGACGACAGCGAGTACAAGTACGAGACACTTTGTCGGCGACTCAAACCATTAACGCAGGATGCCCACAGGGCTCCGTACTTGGGCCATTACAGAAAGTTGTCACTTATCTATCTCAACGGACTCTCTAATCGGACGCAGAACGACATTCTTTTCTTTGCTGACGACACCTCTCTCTATGCCTCACACACAACAAGTGACGTACACGTGACACAACAGACACTGCAACGCGACCTTAACGAAATATATAGGTACGGTCAAGAATGGGCTATCACATTCAACACCACAAAAACAATCCAACAGACATTCTCACACAAACGCTTATACAAGACACCAACACTTAGGTTCGGAGGCGACCTTATTATACGTACATAACAGTCATACACACCTCGGCATGCCATTCTCTACTGACCTCCGATTTCACCAACACATCAACATGACATGCCACAAAATAAACAAAGCACTCAGTCCTCTGTACCCAATAGCGAAACACTTACCAAGACCCATTCCTGACCAGATCTACAAAGTTTACATCAGACCTTATTTTGACTACTGCGACGCCATCTACGACGGACTTATCACAATACAAGACTCAACTAGACTATAAACACTACAAAACAGAGCTGCGAGACTTGTCACTCTATAGAACACATACTGACAAACTACTGGCAGAAGTAGGATGGGATAGACTGACAACGAGACGACGCATACACAGATTGACATTGTACCATATACTGAACAATCCAGGACAACATTCACCACAATACATCAGAGACATACTACCAAACACGCGGGCTCAAGACACCAACAGAGAACTAAGAAACGCCAGCACGCACACAACAGCTCGATGTTTCCAACGAGGGCAGTGGACACATGGGAGGCGCTCCACATGACTGTGAAAAGGTGTGTCACCAAAGCTTCGTTCAGAAAGCATATTCAATCAGTGTATAGTTAGGTGAGATAGGAACTGGGCTTGATGTAAACAATGATCGTGGCGTACTGTTGGTATTATGATTCATTTACATGTTTTTTACCACAAGGGTTTGTCGCTGTATGTCTATCTGTTTATTTCTGTATTTTAGAGTTGAACTTTTAGGCATTCAACTTATGATTTTATCGTGTGCATCGTGTATATGTTTGTACCTGACGCAACAGCTCAAAAGCCAACGCTGTTGGATGCTGTTGAGATTCGCGAAATAAATAAATAAATAAAAACAGCAACCAGCCACACATCATCATACCACAAGTCATTTTTTCCAGCAACAGGCAAGCAATGGAACCAACTACACAACACTACAAGACATCTCACACACATGGACTTCAAAAAGCAGCTTTGCGAGCAGCTGGGCGTGCCCGATCCACCCAATTACTATTTAGTGGGACCAAAAAGGGGGAATATTTTGCATGCAAGACTTAGAATGAATATGTCTCATTTAAATTCAAATTTATTTCGCATTCAAAAATCAGTTTCGCCTGCGTGCCAGTGTGGACATCATACAGAAAATACTAGTCATTACGTTCTTTCATGTCCAAAATTTACAGAACAAAGAAGCTTACTGTTCAATAATATTTATCAATCCTTAAACTTCGACTTAAGAAATAAACAACCATCAGATCAACTACAAATATTATTATACGGTGCAGATCTCAGCAGCGATGGTGGTCGGAGGGTAGCCCTCAAATTCCAAAATTTCTTGCGTGTTTCCAACCGATTTATTGACCTCTACTAAAAAGTTGTATCACTTTGTTGTAGCCTCATCCAGCAGGTGGACGTGACTTCCCTGGCTTAAAATGTTATGCATGGCTTAAGGAATATTCGCTCCAATGCTACTGCATTTCGTAACATTGCGATGAACCATTGCCCCACCCATTAGCGTTTGACGTGCATTATGGAAAAAATAACATTCCTGAAGAGTTGCTTAGTTCATGAGCGATAAGAAATAGCAAAATACTATGCAGAGGTGCTCGAAATGCTATGTAGATGAACGCTCGGTTGCACTTGCATCGTACAAATAATGTATGCTCGTTTTCACTTATATCATATCTGTTCTCAGTGTGCACGAGACGCTCAGCTCTACCGATGGCACTTCTACCGATCTCACTGATGCCGGCGGAGCGGCACTACATGCCATATTGGATATACCTGGACGACGCAGGTGATAACGTTTAAGTAGGAGGTCCCCAGAAAAAGTTTAAAGGGAATGCTTCATCTTTCTGAAAGTTGTCAAATATAGGCTGGTTGTAGCAGAAAATATGAAGCAAGTGCTGCTGAAAACGATGGTGATATTTTTCACTCGAAAAGTCACTTAACTTTATACAAATTAAGTTTTTAGATTTGGGCGAACGACGTCACTATTGAGCTATAGACCGCCGCTGATTGGCTGACAACGGGGGATTGGCTGAAAAAGTGGCTGTCAGCCAATCAGCGGCTGCACTAGCCTGGAGTCATTTTGCAAATGGTAAAATAAATTGCTTAAAACCGGTTAAGTTTTGGGGAAAATGACCTTAGTAATTTAGACATTTCAATATCGGCCCAAGATAATGCTATCTCAGTTTAAAACTAATACAAAGGTGAAACATTCCCTTAAAGTGATTACTAATTATTTTGAAGGGAAGGCTCGCCTGTGTTAGATTGCTTTTAAATATGGTTACACCATTTATCTGTGATGGATGACATCTTCATTTGAGTTTTGGACCATCTATATTTCTTATTTAATTTATTTTTTTCTTCCCCGGAATAGCATAATAACGCCCTGCACATCCAATGGAGAAGCAAGCACGTATGACGGGATAGAATTATGCGCTGGTCACGTTTCATGCTCTTATATGCTGTATACTTGTAATGTCTGGCCCATGTAGGACCTATATGTAGGATCGTTATGGGCGTATTCCATGGCATGGTGCATACATTCGACTGCAACTATATTGGTTGCCGGGACCAGTACCAGTCCAATTTGTGGTTAGTGTCATCTTATATGATGCATAATTTGTGGTAGGCTGCAATGACATCTTAGAACAATCGTGGTGGCTTAGCTCATAGAAACAACTGATTTTTCCTTCAGCACCCTATTTTTTGTTTATTGGGGTTTAGGGGCGCTCCGACAACGAAGGTCACATGGCGCCCAAACTGGAGGAGCCGTCGGAACTGGAGGAGGAGCCGTCGGAACTGGAGGAGGAACCGCCGGAGCTGGAGGAGCCGCCGGAACTGGAGGAGGAGCCGTCGGAACTGGAGGAGGAACCGCCGGAACTGGAGGAGCCGTCGGAACAGGAGGAGCCGTCGGAACTGGAGGAGGGGCCGCCGGAACTGGAGGAGGGGCCGCCGGAACTGGAGGAGGGGCCGCCGGAACTGGAGGAGCCGTCGGAACTGGAGGAGCCGTCGGAACTGGAGGAGCAGCCGTCGGAATTGGAGGAGCCGTCGGAACTGGAGGAGGAGCCGCCGTAACTGGAGGAGGAGCCGCCGTAACTGGAGGAAGAGCCGCCGGAACTGGAGGAGGAGCCGCCGGAACTGGAGGAGGAGCCGTCGGAACTGGAGGAGGAACCGCCGGAACTGGGGGAGCCGTCGGAACTGGAGGAGGAGCCGTCGGAACTGGAGGAGGAACCGCCGGAACTGGAGGAGCCGCCAGAACTGGAGGAGGAGCCGTCGGAACTGGAGGAGGGGCCGCCGGAACTGGAGGAGGGGCCGCCGGAACTGGAGGAGCAGCCGTCGGAACTGGAGGAGCCGTCGGAACTGGAGGAGGAGCCGCCGGAACTGGGACCAGGCATGCTGAGCTAAGCATTAGAGTAGCCGGTATGTGTAGGTGATGGGTACAATTGGCATTAATTTGGGTAGACATAGGTAGGAGTATGACTTATTGTTCATGCTGTTCGTTGTTTTAAGCAATGTGTTTCTTGCGAGAGTATATTATTTGTACATAGTGCCGCAGACGTAAGGTTCATTCCACTGGTTATGAGTATTTAACATTACCATGCATGTATTGCGAAGATCCAGTGATTAGCAAGTGAATGCTATATACATTTCACAGCATGCTGAAAATAGAGCTTCTTCCACGATGCACAAGGGAACGGGTGCTAAGCGGCGCCCATTTGGGACGCTCAGACTGGGGGAACATCACGTCAGCGGTGTACGAAGACAGCGGTGTACGTTTGCCTGTCGTTCATTCTAAAACAAACAAGGCAATGCTGATTCATGATCTATTTCTCAATGCATCCCCCCATTAACCCTGAGATACTCCTGCATGCGCTACGGCATTCCATTCATCCGATTATCGAGGATATCTGCCTTTGTCTGCCTTGAGGATGCCACCATGTCGTTTTCAGGTTTGGGACAAGAGTAAATTCTGAGGTAGCCAGCGTAATTTTATTGAGGTCATCGTTGACAATCACTCATTTTCAATTGGTACCATACCAGTTCAGGTCTGTTGTCTGGCCAACCCCTGCTCCAAACAATTCCTAGGTAGGTGCGACGTCACTCACCTACAACCAGGTGGGCAATAACGCATGTATGTCTTCTGCGCAGCAAACATTGGCGACATGTGATTCAGACGTGTTGGGTATCTTGTAAATAATTCCTTCTTTGAACTATTTCTTGTTTTCAGCTCTGGCTTGAAATGGGCCGAATATGCGACCGGGACGACGTGCGAGTGACGGCACGTGGCCGGCTAGATGATCTCCTCCGCTCCGTCCAGGCAGAGACTGGATGTCCACCAGGTATGAACAGTAAAATCAATAGTACTACAACTGAGAACTTTGGAACTACTGTGGTACCCAGTGACAGCTAGAGCCGGAAGGTGGGATGACAGGACGTTTAACACGTTAAATTTCAAAACTGTACCCCCATGACCCGTGACCTATGACCTGTTTCTCAAGGTCATGTCAAATACGACTGGCGTCCCGTAGCATCGATGCTGTTAACTCCGATTGTTTGCTGTTCAGGAGCATATGATCAAGACTTAAAGGGTGCCATTTATGATTTCCAATGAGATCGTGACCTTTCAGAAGTCAACCTAGGTCACTGACCTCTGATGACCTTTTTGACCTCAAGTGACCTGTACGACATTTCGTGACGCTGATGGCGAATTTGACATTGATTTTACACAAATATGGGTTCTATTGAGGTCATGATCTCTTACAGGTCAACCGAAATCACTGACCTCAGATGGCCTTTTGACCTTTGACAGAAGTCAGGAGTCTAAAAGACTCCTGACTAGAGTTATTAAAAACGCATTCCACTAACGATAAAGAATGTGCTACTGCTGACCTTTCAATAACGACTCTAGCTTGATTAGAAGTCATTATATTTGCACATACACAATTTCGATGATATCCGGGTCATTGGCATGGCCTCAGAGGTCAACAAAGTACCCAGAACCTTAAAATGAGGTATCAACGGCTTCCTCTCATCACAAGCAACACGCTCGTTGTAATCGAAGTTTTAGCTCAATTAGTGGTGAAACACCGGGAGGGGGTACCCCACGTAGGTATCCGACGCTGCACTAGCGAGGGTTAAAGTATATCACTCAGTTTACTTTTCGCTGAATGCTTTCAATCCAACTAGAGGCTGTTGCACGACTGGTAATATGTTGCGGTGTGAAGGAAGTGTAAAATTGCAGGCACTGGTGTATTTTAAATTGTTTATAGAAGACGAACTTGCGCAATGCACAATCCTACATATAGTTCCCATGCCCCTTGCCCCGTTGCCGTGCCCCGTTCCCCGTTATAGTGCCCCGTTCCTATGCCCATAATCCGTGCCCGTACTCCGTAGAAGACGAACTTGCGCAATGCGCAATCCTGCATATAGTTCCCATGCCCCTTGCCCGTGCCCCGTTCCCATGCCCCGTTCCCCGTTCTCGTGTCCCGTTCCTGTGCCCGTACTACGTTCCCGTTCCCCATTCCCGTGCCCCGTATTCCGTTCCCGTACCCCGTTCCCGTACCCCGTTCCCGTACCCCGTACCCCGTTCCCCGTTCCCGTACCCCGTAACTGTTGTTGTTATGGGCGTCACATAACCACACGTAACCACTGGAACAGACCCAATATGAATTGTCCTTTATTGAAAACGTATGCGTATGTCATGGGACGTTTCTTTTTCCACAGAGGCAGCGGTGGAAACACTGTTGCGGCTCAGCGACGAGCCACATCTCCTCCAGGACTCTGGGATGGAGAGATCGGGTCCACTCCCCAGCATGGCGCGGAAGGACGAGGGGGGCGTGGTGTGTTTCTGTGAGAATGAGGAGGTTTTCGAGGAGGGCGACGAAGTGGAGGCCCTGCTGCTATGGTCTAAGCTGTTCTGTGTTTAACTTAAAAACCAGTAAGCGCAACTGTAACACGAACTGGGTCCTGCGAACGGTGGCACTTAAACTGCCGGTGGAGAAAAGTCCGAGCCGGGGTGTCCTTAAAGAGCTCGAACGTGTTGTAAAGATGGACGAGTAGGGAGGGGGACTCACGGCAGGTTCCCGAGGGCTGGGGAAGGGAGACTCACAGCAGGTTCCCGAGGGTAGGGGAAGGGGGCTTACGACAGGTTCCCGAGGGCTGGGGATGGGGACTGAGCAGGTTCAGGCTTGGTGGCACCTTTCTAAGCACTTTCATTTAGTTGTATTCACTGCAGTGTGGTTCATTCGACACCGTCGTACTTCAACGCCGTCGTGCATTTGTGGCGAGTTTTGCAAAGGGTACAATTGTGGCGTGCCTCTGTGGCAGCTCGGGACTGTCGCCAACGCCACTGTCGTTGTCAGTTGAAATATATATGGCTGCAAATCTATATTCGTGTAATCAGGGAGAATTAACGGGTGTTAATTCATAAGGAGCAACGAAGAATGAAAGGGAGTAACCAGCAAGAATAAAGGGGTATAAAAGGGAATAGTTGCGTCGCCGTATCGGGTATTTCAGAGAATAACCGAGGGGAATAAGCAACGTGATGAGGAGTTACCAAGAATTTAGCATGAGGGGTAAACGAGAGTAAACGAGAATTAACTAGAGTTTTAGGGAATACGCATGGAGCGTACTTCAGAGTTATACAGAGTATGAGGGTGAGAGTATGGGGAGTTTTGTGGAATAGACTATGGGAGTTTGAGGGAATTAAGTAGGAGTTTTGCAAAGGGGTAATTTGAGGAGTCACACTGCACTGAGAGAAAAAATCAACTCTACCCTCCTCGGAATACCGTAAAACTCAGGCATTTACACTGCATAACACCACTCTCTCACCGAAAACACCCTTAAACTCTATCACATGGTATTGTTATTACTCCAGGAAACAGAGTTATCGAGCGTGTTCAAAGGGTGTTTGAGCGACGCGCAGAGTTTTGGGGAATTTTTCTGATGGTGTTGACATAACTCTCTCATAGGTACTCTCCCTCGTTGTCCTACTCCCCTCTGAAAACTCTTAACTATCCAACAATAAACTCTCACAACAACTATGTCCGGAGTTCTCGCGAGTGTTTTTGAGAATAATAGAGTTTTTGCAGGGGAGTATTTGAAGCGTTCGGCCGCCATTTTACTTCCCATTTCCTCTGGTGAGGCCGCGGCGTTGACAACGGTAAGCATGTCTGTGATTTATGTTATTTATTTGGTATGTGGTGTGTTGGTTTTATGCATGCTATCTCAGCTTTATATGCAGCTTGTCAGCGAGCAAAGTAACATGAATATAGCAACATAGCCATTATTTATTTTTTTGCAGGCTCCTCTGGTGGGACCGACACACCGCGCATGGTTCTGGCGGCGGTGAGGCCCGCGTCGTTTGTCAATGTTTCTTTTTTTGCGAAGAAATCGGCCTTCAGTGTTGCAATAAAGAGTATTGCCAAGAACGTTTTTGTTGTGTGTGTCGAAATGTGTCTGAGTGTGCTGCATGTGGATTCAGTGCAATGAATTTAGACCATGCGCGCGCAGGCCAAATTCAGGGGGTGTAAGAGGGGGAGAAGTATAGTAGTGACGTATAGAGTTCAGGGTACTTTTGTATGGGAGTAAAAGGGTGTAGAAGGGAGTAGCAGGGGGAGTTATGTGGAGTAGCGACAGGAGTAATGCAGGGTTTCGGAGGGGAGTAGAGAGTGTCAAGGGAGTAGCAGGGGGAGTTATGTGGAGTAGCGACAGGAGTAATGCCGGGTTTTGGAGGGGAGTAGAAAGGGTGTAGAAGGGAGTAGCAGGGGGAGTTATGTGGATTAGCGACAGGAGTAATGCAGGGTTTCGTAGGGGAGTAGAAAGGGTGAAGGGAGTAGCAGGGGGAGTTATGTGGAGTAGTGACAGGAGTTACGCAGAGTTTTGGAGGGGAGTACAGAGGGTAGAGAGGAGTTCAAGAAGGAGTTCTTCATGGGAGTAATCAGAGCTGGGAGTGTTGTAAGGAGCGTTATTGGGTGTAAACAATGGAGTTACTCCCCCCATCAGACGGAGTTTTGGGGAGTCAATTTGGGCAACTCCCCCTCATAGAGTTTAAGAGTCAATTTTTATCTCAGTGCAGGGGAGTGCACTCCCCTGCACTGAGAGAAAAATTGACTCTCTTAAACTCTATGAGGGGGAGTTGCCCAAATTGACTCCCCAAAACTCCGTCTGATGGGGGGAGTAACTCCATTGTTTACACCCAATAACGCTCCTTACAACACTCCCAGCTCTGATTACTCCAATGAAGAACTCCTTCTTGAACTCCTCTCTACCCTCTCTACTCCCCTCCAAAACTCTGCGTAACTCCTGTCACTACTCCACATAACTCCCCCTGCTACTCCCTTCTACACCCTTTTACTCCCATACAAAAGTACCCTGAACTCTATACGTCACTACCATGCTACTCCCCTCCATAACCCCCTCTTACAATGAATTTAGACCTGCGCACGCATGGTCTAAATTCATTGCACTGAATCCACATGCAGCACACTCAGACACATTTCGACCCACACAACAAAAACGTTCTTGGCAATACTCTTTATTGCAACACTGAAGGCGATTTCTTCGCAAAAAAAGAAACATTGACAAACATGCGGACGACGCGGGCCTCACCGCCTGCGAGGTGTGTCGGTCTCCACCAGAGGAGCCTGCAAAAATATAATGGCTATGTTGCTATATTCATGTTACTTTGCTCGCTGACAAGCTGCATATAAAGCTGAGATAGCATGCATAAAACCAACACACAACATACCAAATAAATAACATAAATCACAGACATGCTTACCGTTATCAACGCCGCGGCCTCACGCGAGGAAATGGGAAGAAAAATGGCTGCCGAACGCCTCAAATACTCTCCTGCAGAAATGCCCTATTATTCTCAAAAACACGCTCGAGAACTCCGGACAGAGTTGTTGTGAGAGTTTATTGTCGGATAGTTAAGAGTTTTCAGAGGGGAGTAGGACACCGACGGAGAGTACCTTCGAGAGAGTTATGTCAACACCATCAGAAAAATTCCCCAAAACACTGCGCTTCGCTCAAACACCCTTTGAAAACGCTCGATAACGCTGTTTACTGGAGTAATAACAATACCATGTGATAGAGTTTAAGGGTGTTTTCGGTGAGAGAGTGGTGTTATGCAGTGTAAATGCCTAGAGTTTTACAGTATTCCGAGGAGGGTACACTGTAAAAAAAATTCATTCCCCCGGGTGTAATTGGGTGGGCAGATTGCCATGTTAGACCCCATGCGTTACTAAAATTATCACCTTTTTAAAAAAG
This sequence comes from Chirona hameri, assembly GCA_036785665.1. NCBI lineage: Eukaryota > Metazoa > Arthropoda > Thecostraca > Balanomorpha > Balanidae > Chirona > Chirona hameri. The sequence goes on along the minus strand of JAXIVJ010000753.1, from coordinate 134,255 downwards.
GTGGCATACCCACACCCCATTTAGAATGCCAGCACTAGTTATATGCCTTTAGCTTCCTATAAGTACTTTAAAAGGCACCTTGACTGAATAAAACAATTCACAAGCAAAAACAAGCCCCCGATTTTCATATGCGGCCAGCGGCGCGGGAAGCGCTGCCAACTCGAAGATCGGACCCGAACACAAAAGAGTGGCTAAATTAACTCCCTGTGGGGTATGCGGCGGCTGTTGAAATAAAAAGCGCGGGAGGAGAGGCCCCGTCGTCCCCGCGATTGCAGGCCACGTGTGTTGCGTGTCGAAACTTGCGCGCGCGCGGCTATCGTTTGGAAGGATCCAGACTCCAGAGTGAGGTGACAGAGCGCGCGGGTCGGACGTTGACGTTTGACGAGGTTGGGTGCTGCACATGGTCTTGGATGCCACAGGAGGTGAGTACTGCTTGTGCCTATTTAAACCTGGAAATGTTTTAACATGTGTTGCCGAGTGGTGGGTTATGCCAGGAAGCCATGGATGTGACATTCTCTGAGGGTAGGAAAAATGCATTTAAAGTGAATTGATGCCAGTCGGTGAGCCAGTGTCTTTTGTTTAGTTAATCAGGTTTGTCTTTTCAGTTTCTATCTCAATAAGTGTGTTTTACTGGTTTGGATGGGTTAGTGTGGATCTCTGACTGGTCTGGTGCGAACTGGTGCATAATTTTTGGCCTGCTTGGTCCGGGTTGGCACAGGTTTTTGTCATGGGCTCAGGGCTGGTGCGCCAACTCTTATGCCCACTTTTCAGTTTGGCCTGCTTGTGGGTTTACGTTCAGTAATTTACTTCCCCAGGTATTGGTTAGTTAAAAAATGGTTAACTAGAAGCAGAATGTGCAGCCGGTTTGATGACGTCACTGGTGTAATATTATTTAGGATTCGTCTTGATCAGATGTAATGGCCATATATTATTAAGGTTTCGTCTCAGCGGAGTTTCCTATACACTTGGTGGGGTGACTGCCCCACCAATATGGTTTTCTGCCCCACTAACATTGATTTTTGCCACACCAACTTTAAATGAAGCTGAAGCTGTCTAGTATGCTTCCACAGCAACAGGTGACATAAAACACTTCTCACATATTTTTTAAAATTTGTAGCCCATGCAAGCCCAGTAAGAGGTGTTATTTGGTACAATAGTTTCAATATTTATAATTTGGATAATTACTCATAATATGGGGAAAGCTCATTTCATTTAATTTCAGAATGGAGTGTCTGCATTCTGAAATCTAGATTACAATTGCATTGTGGTTTTGTAGTAGGGCGTAAAACCATAGGATTTTTCAGTGGTATGTAGTAGGTACCCAGTATTACTATACTAATATAGGTACCTACCTAGTGGCCAGTAGCTATACCCACCAATCCTTTATCCTTTTGCCAGTATTTCTATCTACCGTGCTTTTGCCTAGGTCCTAGGAGTTGTTCTTCAATGTCCCACGAAGACAATTTATTCAAGGTTTTATTAATTTGAAGATGCAGGTCATGTGCTATCTTACCTTACCTTACCTTAACCTAATCGGGAATTTGAAGGCCACTAGGCCTGGTGGTCCCGTTCTCGCCGAGCTCAAGGTACTGGATATCATTAATCGGGAATGTCGTAGCGGATGCCTGCCCAGTGGGCATCCAGGCGTGATTTGAATTGGTTCAGAGAGGAGGCAAGGACGACGTCAGCGGGGAGAGCGTTCCAGTCGTTCACGACTCTCACACTAAAGCAGTGCCTTCGGACCCTAGACTGTGCCTGCTCTTTGCTGAGTTTCCAGCAGTGGCCTCTTGTCCTTGCATCACGTGCTGAGGTGAAGAAGGTCTCCGGGCGCAGGTCGAGCTCTGAGTACGTCTTGTCTGGTACGTCTGGTACGTCTGGTACGTCTGGTACGTCTTGATCATGTCGCCTCTACGTCTTCTGTAGTACAAGGAAGGCAGATCGAGAAGACGGAGACGCTCCGGGTATGGGTTGTATCGGATCTCAGACACCAGTCTCGTAGCCCGCCTCTGTACCCGTTCGACCGACTTTTGGTCTGCTCGGTTAAAGGGTCCCCAGATGGTGCACCCGTACTCCAAGTGCGGTCTGACTAACGCTTTGTAGAGAAGAGGCAAGGTCATCCTATCTAGAAGCTCAAATGACCTGCGAATGAGTGCCAAGATCTGTGACGCTTTAGCCACTGCGCAAGCTGCCTGTCTCCTAAACTTGAGGTCCGAGTCAACTTGGATACCCAAATCCTTTTCTGAGCATGACTTCTCGAGCTGGACGTCTCTCATTCTGTAGCTGTGTTCTGGATTGTGCCCACCTACATGGAGAACCTTGCACTTGCTCTCGTTAAATGGCAACTGCCAGGCGTCCGACCAGGCAATGATGGCATCCAGGTCACTCTGAAGTCTCGCGCGGTCCTGATCGAGCGCCACCGGCCGGTAGACCTTGGTGTCGTCGGCGAACATCTTAATTGCGCTGCTCACAGAGTCTGGAATGTCATTTATGAAAAGTATAAACAGAGTCGGGCCCAGCACTGACCCCTGAGGGACGCCGCTCGTCACCGGAGACCACGATGACCCGCAGCCCCTTACAACGACCTGTTGCTGACGACCCGTCAGGAAGTCTTGGATCCAGTCAAAGACGCACCCTGAGACCCCACACGCTCTTAACTTGCTGAGGAGGCGCTGGTGGGGAACACTATCAAAGGCCTTACGGAAATCTAGATATAGCGCATCAATTGGCTCACCCTTCTCCAGAGCCTCCGTCCAGTCCTCGATGACTTCGAGAAGTTGGGTCGTGCAGGATCGCCTCTGTCTGAAACCGTGTTGATGTGGAGAGAGCTGCCCAGTGGATGATAGATGTTCAATGAGTGAATCCCTGATTATCGACTCCAGGATCTTGCAGGGTATCGAAGTCAAACTGACAGGACGGTAGTTCCCCGGCTGGTTCTTGGCTCCCTTCTTAAATATCGGGACGACCGTTCCCCGTTTCCAGTCGAGGGGCAAACTACCGCACTGAAGGGACTTGCGATAGATCCTGGTGAGAGGTCCACACACTGTCCGGGCGGTTTCCTTCAGAAGCAGTGGGTGAATGCCATCAGGGCCGGGTGAGCTCGACGTCCTCAACTTGTCGAGCTTGTTCTTGACCATCTCTGGAGTAAGATTGATGGCATCAAGTTGAGGTCCTTCGAAGACTGATGGTGGCGTTGGCATTGCGGCAAGATTCTCCCTTGTGAAGACACTGCAGAAGAACCGGTTGAAGATCTCTGCCTTATCCTCATCCTTGCTCGTTATTCTGCCATTTTCGTCTTGAAGGTCATCAATTTTTGGCTTCGTCTTCAGTCTGGAGTTAGAGTATTTCCAAAACTGCTTTGGGTCCTTCCTGATTTTGCTTACCATGTCCTTCTCGAACTCTCTGCGCAGCCTTCGTGTCAGACCGCGTAGCCTGTTCCTGCAGCGAGTGAAACGAGCATAGTCGACAACATCCTGAGAATTGACATAATTCAGCCACAGCTCCCTCTTCAATTTCCTCAGATTCATCGCTTCACTTGTCATGTAGATGTTTTTCTTTCGAGCATGATTCCTTGACTTAGGTACGCACTGATATGTGAGTTCGAGATGGGTTTTCTTGAAAAACATGTAGCTATGGTCAACACTCAGCTCTTCCATGTCTTCCCATCTGACATTATCCAGCAGTGTTCATAGTTTGGAAATCAGCCTTCCAGAAGTTGTACTTGGTAGCCGTTAATGCCAACTTCTTGGTGTAACAAGTCAAATCAAACCTCAGGGTGATGTGGTCACTGCATCCAACACCAGGAAGGTAACGTAGGTTGCGAATCATGCCTTCTTCGTTTGAAAGGATCAGATCTAGAATGTTTGGAGACTCTCCTATTCTATATCGAGTTGGAAGCCGGACATGTTGAAACAGAAAACAATCACCTAAGGCGTGTAGGAGGAGGTGTGAAAAGTGGTCATCAGGTGCAGCAGAGAATTGGATGTCCCAGTCAATGTGTGGCATGTTAAAGTCTCCCACTATCAGAAGATGAGATGGGTTTGTGGAACATACCTCCCTCAACAGGTTTGCAAAATCGGTGGTGCTAGTGTAGTTGTCTCCAGACGGACTTCTGTAAACACAGCCAATGAGCAGCTTGTCTGAGTTGATGAGTTTGACAGTCACCCACAGCTGTTCATGGAAGGTGCCGGTGAATGTAACTTCTGTAACATGCAGCCTTTCAGATGTATAGATGGAAATACCTCGAAAACCACTAGCCCCTAAATTAGCCTTTGATGGATTGAAATTGCTGAGCATAGAGTATCCAGGGATAGAAAGCAGGGCAGGAGCAATTGGGAACACTTGGGCTTTTGGTATTACTTCTGTAAGTAAAATGAGGTCTGGTTCATCCCCCGCCACCATCGCACAAAGCTCATCTCGCTTATTGACAAATTGGTCTACATTAGTATAAAGTACTGATATGCTGTGGTATCTCCTTTCTAACTCTGTTCCTTGGCCATCAGACAGTCAATCCTGTTTAGCTGTGGTGCTCTCGCCTTGCCCTGGACTGGGGGCAGCAGAAGGATGACCAGTCACTGGGTTCTGTCCTCTGCGCACCTGTGCAGGAGCTGTAGCACTCAAGGAACGCTCCAGCTGCACAACCTTGCCTCGTCTGATCACAAGATTTGTTTCACCTGCTTGCTTCCTAGTCGAGAGCTCAGCCCTCAACTTCCTACCCTCTTCCCTTTCCTCCTTAGACAAGTCTGGATTTATGTACACATTACTCCATTTTGAGTTCCTGAGCTGTGAAGCCATACGAAGGTCAAGCTTGGCATCCAGGGAGCTGATGGTGACGATTAGAAGCCTGGGCTTATCCGGGATTTGTTTCCCAGCACGGAAGGACTTGGTTGTATCAACTGTTAGCTTCAAAGCATCCTTGACCACTGTCAGGAAGGCTGCCAGCTGACCGCTCAGCCAGAGTCTCGCCCGATTCTTCCGGAAGGTTATGCACAACTACATTTAACTTACGTTTGTCTTTGTCCATGTAACTGTCAAAGATACAGGAGATCAGCTATGCAAAGTTTAAACTTTGCATACTGGGACAGTACTTGGCCCAGGGTAACTAGACACAGGGTACAGTCAGTTGGCAGCACTCAGCTTTCGGCATATTTTGGCGCGTTTGAGACATTCACCAAAGTAGCAGTTTATTTTTCAGCCAAATGACGTATTATTATTTAAAACTGTAAATGTGACAATAATATAACTAATTGCTGATATTTTTTACCTTAATATAAGTAAAATACCTTTAGCAATACTACACAAGATACATTTGTATTGTAACAGGTGTTAAAATCAGAAACACGTTTCATTTTCTGCAAATTACGTCATATAATGCATTTTTGTTTTATGTGAATAACTTTTTACAGAAACATTATAGAGTAAAACGGTTTACACCAGTGTGTTTGTCTCATCGAGGCGCATCCAATCATATATTCGATGAATATATTTAGTATATTTGGTAATATCCAAAACTGACCTGGCCTGAGGTCAGGTCAAGGTCAGGAAAATGTCAGACCTATGTGAAATTTTAAATCAATTTATTTGTGTTATCCAGAGAAAAACACTGGTGAAAACCGCATCGCTCTAAATTTGTTTGATACAAAGTTATTAACGAAAAACCGTACGCCCCATGGAGTGACCTTAATTGACCTCATAGAGGTCACAGATAACAAAATTGACTTTGAGCCTTGCATTTAGGATCGGGGTAATTGATCAGGTGAAGATTCGACAAATTTATTGATTCCCTATTGATTTATACGTGTTTTAATATGTTCTCATTGACTTATAGGTAATGGGGAGGTCACGCAGTCGACCTGACCTTAGGTCACGTATATGCAAAATCCGAGATATACATGTTGTAGGTGATGATATGATCTAATTATTCCGTGAGTTTCAAACTCTTATGTTAATTATTATGGCTAAGGTTTGACTTCAAAAATGTTTCGTGATTGGGTCAGTTGACGACCTGGTGACCTGACCTATGATAACCTAAAGTAAATAATTCATTACAAATGTAGATAATGCATTTTCAAATTGATTTGCTTAATTAAGCGGCACTAAACGTCGCGGTTTTACCGCCATTTATGTAAAATATCGGGAAGCGGGGGTCCGAAATCGCCCTCCCTACAGCACGCTTGCACGGCAAACATCCTTCACATAATACCATATTTGACATATTTCTATACAAACCACAGGCAAAGTGGACCCGGGTATCGCTGGAAAATTGATGTGGCTTGTGTATGATATGCTCACTTTTTACTTATCGTCACTAACTCATCGTTCAATCGAGTTTGAGTTTTGCCCCGAAAATCGGTATCCCCGTAGCTTTAACACTAATGAAGGGAAATAAAAAAAAACTTCGTCGCTCCAGCTACGTCACTGAAGCGACGAGCTGCCAATGCCGTTGACTGGGGGCCGACTTGGCCTGCCACTGGTGTCGATTTGTATACTTTTGGGAGGGCCCAAGCCCCCCCCCCCCCCCCAATGCAAATTTTAACGTTAGGTCTATGGTGTTGTATGGTAAGATGGAATTATAATCAATAAATTTAGTACTTGAGCCCCCCCCCCCCCCCCCAATGATTTTCAGAAATCGACACCCCTGTGGCCTGCCCATATTTATTTTTCACTGAAGTATGAAATATCACAACAACCTTATCATTGTACACATGGCACTGCAAGATCCTACTTTTGGTTTTGCTTTATGCACATAATCGTTATTCGTATGTACGTGCTACCTGAATAATACAAGTGTATTACCAAATTGAATTTCGCCCCACCAACTTATTTTGAAAAACTCCACCCATGGTCTCAATCACAGTTACCTAATGGAAATACCTATATCATTTGACATTTAGGTCTTGTCTTGATGACATAATGGTCATATATTATTTAGGTTTTGTCTTGATCAGACATAATAAATTAATATATGGAGGTTGGAAATGATCTTACGCATGTCAAAGTATTTTTATTTTTGGCAAAATAAATATACAAAACAATGAAACAAGCTTTCGGCATTACGCCATCGTCAAGTCTGACTAAATTAACATGTTTTTGATTTTCAAAAGCTAGAGCGCACAATCACATTCTCTCAGGCATCCTCTCAACAGCATATTCACTTTTAACATATTGCAATTCGTTGTAAATTCTGTGGAACATTGTACATGGCAAATAACAATTTAGAACAAAGTATCATGACATACAAAACATACAACACGACATGCAAACAATATACCATTCAATGATGACAATCTATCATACCTGCAATGTCAGCCGCATACATTAATAAAGATAAATATTGCATCAAACATTGGTGCATATCGGGCGTAAACACTGCCAAAATGAAACATTGATAAACACTGCCGCTGTTCTGAGCTCGTTCCAGTCAATTAGTCGTGAGTCGGGCAAGTCGGTGAGGAGCTTGTGTGTGTGTGTGTGTGTGTGTGTGTGTGTGTGTGTGTGTATAGGTGTGCCTTGTGCCTGAGTGAGTGAGTGAGCGAGTGAGTGAGAGAGTGAGTGAGTAAACGAGCGAGTAAATGAGTGAGTGAGTGAGTGTGTGAGTGAGCGTGTGAGTAAGTAAGTGAGTGAGTAAGAGAAGAAGTGAGTGAGTGTTATGACCTATGGTTTACGAGCGAGGGGCCATGAGCTTTTCATCATGTTTAACGTGGGCTTTAGGTCTCTAATTTTTACTGATTCAGTTATTTTTAGTTCAGCGGAGTCCCGCCCCCAACCGATTATATCGATAGTAAAGCCGGAGTTGATTTCAGTGCTACTTGAGTTGAAGTGCGAATCAGCGATATGTTCTCCTAGTGGGGTGTCGGGTTTTCTCAGGCGAGCGTCACTAAGGTGCTCGTTGAAACGATAACGTACAGGGCGAGTACTTTCTCCAATGTAAAACTCAGTCCTTCCATTTCTTTCACAGATACTGCAGGTAATTTTATAGACTGTGTTCTTCTTAGTGCACTTACCCTTCAGTCCACTCTCACAGGTGTGGCAGTGTTTGGTCCCGGCTGGGCAGGGCGGCTTAGAGAAGGCTGAAGTAATAAGTTTGTGTCCTACTGTGGGGCCACTAATCCAGGCTACTTTGATGTTAGTTTTGGATCTTTTCAAAATACCGTTGACTCTTCTAACGACGTTTTCGTCTAAGTAGGGAAGCCGCATGAAAATATCGTGTTCTTTCTTACGCATAATTTTACGTTCACCACGCTTGTGAAGGTTATTCTTTATGCTAGTGTCTAACATGGCGGTAGGGTACCCGTTCTGCTCGAACAAAAATTGTATGCGTTTGACGCTACGATCCCTCGTCTGGTCGTCAGATGACACTCTCACCGCTCGCCTAATCTGGGAATTAAGAACGGCCTTCTTGGTGCTCATGGGGTGGGCGGACGTAAAGTGGAGAATAATCGGGGCTGCCATCGGTTTAAAGTATAATTCCGTGGTGTACTCACTGGTGGGGTATACTGTTATCAGGGTGTCTAGGAAAGGAAGTTGACCTGTGCTGAAGGTAGACTCCATTGTGAAGCTTATGGATCGGTTGTAAGCATTAATGCAGTCGTAAAAATGGTTCAGGCGATCAATTCCATGTGTCCAGACACCGACTATATCGTCAATGTAACGTAAGTATAGGGCAGGGGCAAATTCAAAGTTCGACATAAATCCAGTCTCTAATATATGCATGAAGGTGATGGCCACGGGAGGGGCTATCCTGTTTCCCATCGCGATGCCTGACGTTTGCTTGAATATTTTAGATCCGAAACGTACGAAATTGTTAGTGAGAATATGACGCAGCAGAGTACGAAGATCCGAAAGTGTGATTCCGAATAAATTGACTTTGGTGATATTATTTTCAATCAGGGTTATCACTGCATCAATCCCCTCCTGGATAGGAATGCTTCCGTAAAGGTTACACACATCTAGAGAGAAAATGATGGATCCAGGCGGGAGGCTCTTGGGGAAGGTAGCGTTGAGTTTCGTAAGGAAAGTATCTGTGTTGGGTAGATGCGCCGGAATAAGACTAAGAATTTGGGCAAGAATACACTGAATGAACCAGGACAGCTTATCTAGGGGATCACCGCAAGCCGAGACTATGGGACGCAGCGGGTTACCTGTTTTGTGTGTCTTCGGTAGACCATATAATTCTGCTGTTCGAGCATGCTGTGGGAGAAGGCGTTGTATGTAGTCGTTTGGGATTTTGTCTTTCAGAGTAGATTTGGTGAGGTTTTTAGTTTGTTCTTCTAGTCTAGGGGTCGGATTTTTCTTTACATTTTCATAAGAGGTGACAATGCTTTCTGCCTTTTCTACATAGTCTAACGTGTTCATAACTACCAAGCTTTTGCACTTATCAGATCTTTTGATGATTATATCTTGGTCTTCTTTGATAGCTTTCAAGTCTAGCTGTTGAGTGGGTGTCCAGTTCAGTGGTGTCTTTCTTGCTCCTTTATAGATGCCGATGACTTTCTTTTTTATATCCTCTAGATCGCGTTCTAGATCAGCTGATACGACTGGTGGTTGGCTGGCGATGGTGTCAGAGAAGAACGGGCGTGGCAGCTTGGACACTTCTTCTGCTTCATCTCCGTCTTCTTCTTCTCCTTCTTCTCCTCTGTCTTGTTCTTGACTGAGATGGTCTGGCGGGCTTGGGCCATTTCTTTCTGCTCTTTTCGTCTCTATCGCGCTCTTCCATTTTAGTCCGTAAAATGCTCTTTCCAAGCCGACCTCTACAGATTGCAGCAGATCATTGGACACACGGTTAGTCAGAGCGTACTTTGGGCCCTTACTCAGAAGGGATATGGTGTCGGTATTCAGTCTTTTGTTGGATAAATTCACGAGCTGAGGCTGCCCATCTTGTGACTGTGCTATGGCGGAGTCATCGGTGGCGGGCTGACTTGTCGGCTGTCCCATGGGCTCGTCTTCGGTGGCGGCGGGGTCATCAGTGGCGGGCTGACTTGCCGGCTGTCCAATGGCCTCTTCTTCTTCGGCGGCGGCGGCGTCATCAGTGGCGAGCTGACTTGTCGGCTGTCGGAAGGGCTCGTCTCTAGGGGTGTTTGCGACTCGCGAGGCAGCATCAATCAGATTGTACGTTCTAGATCGGCTGATTTCAAAGTTCAGGTAACCTGCTTTCTCACAAAGACCTGTAAGTTTTCTAGAAAGTCGTGCTTGGACTGTGGTAAGCTCATTAATGAAGAACATCTTGCATTTCCAATGAAGCCATCGCCATTCTTCAGTCGTCTCCCCTATTATCATCGCCGATCTCGACATGCTTCTCTGAAGATATGCCTTTCTTCTGAAAGCATCCCGTATTTCTTCGTTGAGAATGGTTTTGTGCAGAATGTTCACTTGAGTCGTGACTTGTCGGTTGGGATGATTCTTCGTTATTTGTGTAGTTTTGTCAGATATGAATCTAGGTAAGATCTTAAGTGATCTACAGTCCAGGAGGAAACTTATTTGACCTGATGTGCGCGCTAGTTTTTGATTGAATCCGACGAAATTGACCATCTCTCTCGATCGATCATTGATCTGTAAAGTTTTTATGTGGGCGAGGATGGATGACATGATTATAATTAATATATGGAGGTTGGAAATGATCTTACGCATGTCAAAGTATTTTTATTTTTGGCAAAATAAATATACAAAACAATGAAACAAGCTTTCGGCATTACGCCATCGTCAAGTCTGACTAAATTAACATGTTTTTGATTTTCAAAAGCTAGAGCGCACAATCACATTCTCTCAGGCATCCTCTCAACAGCATATTCACTTTTAACATATTGCAATTCGTTGTAAATTCTGTGGAACATTGTACATGGCAAATAACAATTTAGAACAAAGTATCATGACATACAAAACATACAACACGACATGCAAACAATATACCATTCAATGATGACAATCTATCATACCTGCAATGTCAGCCGCATACATTAATAAAGATAAATATTGCATCAAACATTGGTGCATATCGGGCGTAAACACTGCCAAAATGAAACATTGATAAACACTGCCGCTGTTCTGAGCTCGTTCCAGTCAATTAGTCGTGAGTCGGGCAAGTCGGTGAGGAGCTTGTGTGTGTGTGTGTGTGTGTGTGTGTGTGTGTCAAGTAGCACTGAAATAACTGAAATAACTGAATCAGTAAAAATTAGAGACCTAAAGCCCACGTTAAACATGATGAAAAGCTCATGGCCCCTCGCTCGTAAACCATAGGTCATAACACTCACTCACTTCTTCTCTTACTCACTCACTTACTTACTCACACGCTCACTCACACACTCACTCACTCACTCATTTACTCGCTCGTTTACTCACTCACTCTCTCACTCACTCGCTCACTCACTCACTCAGGCACAAGGCACACCTATACACACACACACACACACACACACACACACACACACACAAGCTCCTCACCGACTTGCCCGACTCACGACTAATTGACTGGAACGAGCTCAGAACAGCGGCAGTGTTTATCAATGTTTCATTTTGGCAGTGTTTACGCCCGATATGCACCAATGTTTGATGCAATATTTATCTTTATTAATGTATGCGGCTGACATTGCAGGTATGATAGATTGTCATCATTGAATGGTATATTGTTTGCATGTCGTGTTGTATGTTTTGTATGTCATGATACTTTGTTCTAAATTGTTATTTGCCATGTACAATGTTCCACAGAATTTACAACGAATTGCAATATGTTAAAAGTGAATATGCTGTTGAGAGGATGCCTGAGAGAATGTGATTGTGCGCTCTAGCTTTTGAAAATCAAAAACATGTTAATTTAGTCAGACTTGACGATGGCGTAATGCCGAAAGCTTGTTTCATTGTTTTGTATATTTATTTTGCCAAAAATAAAAATACTTTGACATGCGTAAGATCATTTCCAACCTCCATATATTAATTATAATCATGTCATCCATCCTCGCCCACATAAAAACTTTACAGATCAATGATCGATCGAGAGAGATGGTCAATTTCGTCGGATTCAATCAAAAACTAGCGCGCACATCAGGTCAAATAAGTTTCCTCCTGGACTGTAGATCACTTAAGATCTTACCTAGATTCATATCTGACAAAACTACACAAATAACGAAGAATCATCCCAACCGACAAGTCACGACTCAAGTGAACATTCTGCACAAAACCATTCTCAACGAAGAAATACGGGATGCTTTCAGAAGAAAGGCATATCTTCAGAGAAGCATGTCGAGATCGGCGATGATAATAGGGGAGACGACTGAAGAATGGCGATGGCTTCATTGGAAATGCAAGATGTTCTTCATTAATGAGCTTACCACAGTCCAAGCACGACTTTCTAGAAAACTTACAGGTCTTTGTGAGAAAGCAGGTTACCTGAACTTTGAAATCAGCCGATCTAGAACGTACAATCTGATTGATGCTGCCTCGCGAGTCGCAAACACCCCTAGAGACGAGCCCTTCCGACAGCCGACAAGTCAGCTCGCCACTGATGACGCCGCCGCCGCCGAAGAAGAAGAGGCCATTGGACAGCCGGCAAGTCAGCCCGCCACTGATGACCCCGCCGCCACCGAAGACGAGCCCATGGGACAGCCGACAAGTCAGCCCGCCACCGATGACTCCGCCATAGCACAGTCACAAGATGGGCAGCCTCAGCTCGTGAATTTATCCAACAAAAGACTGAATACCGACACCATATCCCTTCTGAGTAAGGGCCCAAAGTACGCTCTGACTAACCGTGTGTCCAATGATCTGCTGCAATCTGTAGAGGTCGGCTTGGAAAGAGCATTTTACGGACTAAAATGGAAGAGCGCGATAGAGACGAAAAGAGCAGAAAGAAATGGCCCAAGCCCGCCAGACCATCTCAGTCAAGAACAAGACAGAGGAGAAGAAGGAGAAGAAGAAGACGGAGATGAAGCAGAAGAAGTGTCCAAGCTGCCACGCCCGTTCTTCTCTGACACCATCGCCAGCCAACCACCAGTCGTATCAGCTGATCTAGAACGCGATCTAGAGGATATAAAAAAGAAAGTCATCGGCATCTATAAAGGAGCAAGAAAGACACCACTGAACTGGACACCCACTCAACAGCTAGACTTGAAAGCTATCAAAGAAGACCAAGATATAATCATCAAAAGATCTGATAAGTGCAAAAGCTTGGTAGTTATGAACACGTTAGACTATGTAGAAAAGGCAGAAAGCATTGTCACCTCTTATGAAAATGTAAAGAAAAATCCGACCCCTAGACTAGAAGAACAAACTAAAAACCTCACCAAATCTACTCTGAAAGACAAAATCCCAAACGACTACATACAACGCCTTCTCCCACAGCATGCTCGAACAGCAGAATTATATGGTCTACCGAAGACACACAAAACAGGTAACCCGCTGCGTCCCATAGTCTCGGCTTGCGGTGATCCCCTAGATAAGCTGTCCTGGTTCATTCAGTGTATTCTTGCCCAAATTCTTAGTCTTATTCCGGCGCATCTACCCAACACAGATACTTTCCTTACGAAACTCAACGCTACCTTCCCCAAGAGCCTCCCGCCTGGATCCATCATTTTCTCTCTAGATGTGTGTAACCTTTACGGAAGCATTCCTATCCAGGAGGGGATTGATGCAGTGATAACCCTGATTGAAAATAATATCACCAAAGTCAATTTATTCGGAATCACACTTTCGGATCTTCGTACTCTGCTGCGTCATATTCTCACTAACAATTTCGTACGTTTCGGATCTAAAATATTCAAGCAAACGTCAGGCATCGCGATGGGAAACAGGATAGCCCCTCCCGTGGCCATCACCTTCATGCATATATTAGAGACTGGATTTATGTCGAACTTTGAATTTGCCCCTGCCCTATACTTACGTTACATTGACGATATAGTCGGTGTCTGGACACATGGAATTGATCGCCTGAACCATTTTTACGACTGCATTAATGCTTACAACCGATCCATAAGCTTCACAATGGAGTCTACCTTCAGCACAGGTCAACTTCCTTTCCTAGACACCCTGATAACAGTATACCCCACCAGTGAGTACACCACGGAATTATACTTTAAACCGATGGCAGCCCCGATTATTCTCCACTTTACGTCCGCCCACCCCATGAGCACCAAGAAGGCCGTTCTTAATTCCCAGATTAGGCGAGCGGTGAGAGTGTCATCTGACGACCAGACGAGGGATCGTAGCGTCAAACGCATACAATTTTTGTTCGAGCAGAACGGGTACCCTACCGCCATGTTAGACACTAGCATAAAGAATAACCTTCACAAGCGTGGTGAACGTAAAATTATGCGTAAGAAAGAACACGATATTTTCATGCGGCTTCCCTACTTAGACGAAAACGTCGTTAGAAGAGTCAACGGTATTTTGAAAAGATCCAAAACTAACATCAAAGTAGCCTGGATTAGTGGCCCCACAGTAGGACACAAACTTATTACTTCAGCCTTCTCTAAGCCGCCCTGCCCAGCCGGGACCAAACACTGCCACACCTGTGAGAGTGGACTGAAGGGTAAGTGCACTAAGAAGAACACAGTCTATAAAATTACCTGCAGTATCTGTGAAAGAAATGGAAGGACTGAGTTTTACATTGGAGAAAGTACTCGCCCTGTACGTTATCGTTTCAACGAGCACCTTAGTGACGCTCGCCTGAGAAAACCCGACACCCCACTAGGAGAACATATCGCTGATTCGCACTTCAACTCAAGTAGCACTGAAATCAACTCCGGCTTTACTATCGATATAATCGGTTGGGGGCGGGACTCCGCTGAACTAAAAATAACTGAATCAGTAAAAATTAGAGACCTAAAGCCCACGTTAAACATGATGAAAAGCTCATGGCCCCTCGCTCGTAAACCATAGGTCATAACACTCACTCACTTCTTCTCTTACTCACTCACTTACTTACTCACACGCTCACTCACACACTCACTCACTCACTCATTTACTCGCTCGTTTACTCACTCACTCTCTCACTCACTCGCTCACTCGCTCACTCACTCACTCAGGCACAAGGCACACCTATACACACACACACACACACACACACACACACACACACACAAGCTCCTCACCGACTTGCCCGACTCACGACTAATTGACTGGAACGAGCTCAGAACAGCGGCAGTGTTTATCAATGTTTCATTTTGGCAGTGTTTACGCCCGATATGCACCAATGTTTGATGCAATATTTATCTTTATTAATGTATGCGGCTGACATTGCAGGTATGATAGATTGTCATCATTGAATGGTATATTGTTTGCATGTCGTGTTGTATGTTTTGTATGTCATGATACTTTGTTCTAAATTGTTATTTGCCATGTACAATGTTCCACAGAATTTACAACGAATTGCAATATGTTAAAAGTGAATATGCTGTTGAGAGGATGCCTGAGAGAATGTGATTGTGCGCTCTAGCTTTTGAAAATCAAAAACATGTTAATTTAGTCAGACTTGACGATGGCGTAATGCCGAAAGCTTGTTTCATTGTTTTGTATATTTATTTTGCCAAAAATAAAAATACTTTGACATGCGTAAGATCATTTCCAACCTCCATATATTAATTATAATCATGTCATCCATCCTCGCCCACATAAAAACTTTACAGATCAATGATCGATCGAGAGAGATGGTCAATTTCGTCGGATTCAATCAAAAACTAGCGCGCACATCAGGTCAAATAAGTTTCCTCCTGGACTGTAGATCACTTAAGATCTTACCTAGATTCATATCTGACAAAACTACACAAATAACGAAGAATCATCCCAACCGACAAGTCACGACTCAAGTGAACATTCTGCACAAAACCATTCTCAACGAAGAAATACGGGATGCTTTCAGAAGAAAGGCATATCTTCAGAGAAGCATGTCGAGATCGGCGATGATAATAGGGGAGACGACTGAAGAATGGCGATGGCTTCATTGGAAATGCAAGATGTTCTTCATTAATGAGCTTACCACAGTCCAAGCACGACTTTCTAGAAAACTTACAGGTCTTTGTGAGAAAGCAGGTTACCTGAACTTTGAAATCAGCCGATCTAGAACGTACAATCTGATTGATGCTGCCTCGCGAGTCGCAAACACCCCTAGAGACGAGCCCTTCCGACAGCCGACAAGTCAGCTCGCCACTGATGACGCCGCCGCCGCCGAAGAAGAAGAGGCCATTGGACAGCCGGCAAGTCAGCCCGCCACTGATGACCCCGCCGCCACCGAAGACGAGCCCATGGGACAGCCGACAAGTCAGCCCGCCACCGATGACTCCGCCATAGCACAGTCACAAGATGGGCAGCCTCAGCTCGTGAATTTATCCAACAAAAGACTGAATACCGACACCATATCCCTTCTGAGTAAGGGCCCAAAGTACGCTCTGACTAACCGTGTGTCCAATGATCTGCTGCAATCTGTAGAGGTCGGCTTGGAAAGAGCATTTTACGGACTAAAATGGAAGAGCGCGATAGAGACGAAAAGAGCAGAAAGAAATGGCCCAAGCCCGCCAGACCATCTCAGTCAAGAACAAGACAGAGGAGAAGAAGGAGAAGAAGAAGACGGAGATGAAGCAGAAGAAGTGTCCAAGCTGCCACGCCCGTTCTTCTCTGACACCATCGCCAGCCAACCACCAGTCGTATCAGCTGATCTAGAACGCGATCTAGAGGATATAAAAAAGAAAGTCATCGGCATCTATAAAGGAGCAAGAAAGACACCACTGAACTGGACACCCACTCAACAGCTAGACTTGAAAGCTATCAAAGAAGACCAAGATATAATCATCAAAAGATCTGATAAGTGCAAAAGCTTGGTAGTTATGAACACGTTAGACTATGTAGAAAAGGCAGAAAGCATTGTCACCTCTTATGAAAATGTAAAGAAAAATCCGACCCCTAGACTAGAAGAACAAACTAAAAACCTCACCAAATCTACTCTGAAAGACAAAATCCCAAACGACTACATACAACGCCTTCTCCCACAGCATGCTCGAACAGCAGAATTATATGGTCTACCGAAGACACACAAAACAGGTAACCCGCTGCGTCCCATAGTCTCGGCTTGCGGTGATCCCCTAGATAAGCTGTCCTGGTTCATTCAGTGTATTCTTGCCCAAATTCTTAGTCTTATTCCGGCGCATCTACCCAACACAGATACTTTCCTTACGAAACTCAACGCTACCTTCCCCAAGAGCCTCCCGCCTGGATCCATCATTTTCTCTCTAGATGTGTGTAACCTTTACGGAAGCATTCCTATCCAGGAGGGGATTGATGCAGTGATAACCCTGATTGAAAATAATATCACCAAAGTCAATTTATTCGGAATCACACTTTCGGATCTTCGTACTCTGCTGCGTCATATTCTCACTAACAATTTCGTACGTTTCGGATCTAAAATATTCAAGCAAACGTCAGGCATCGCGATGGGAAACAGGATAGCCCCTCCCGTGGCCATCACCTTCATGCATATATTAGAGACTGGATTTATGTCGAACTTTGAATTTGCCCCTGCCCTATACTTACGTTACATTGACGATATAGTCGGTGTCTGGACACATGGAATTGATCGCCTGAACCATTTTTACGACTGCATTAATGCTTACAACCGATCCATAAGCTTCACAATGGAGTCTACCTTCAGCACAGGTCAACTTCCTTTCCTAGACACCCTGATAACAGTATACCCCACCAGTGAGTACACCACGGAATTATACTTTAAACCGATGGCAGCCCCGATTATTCTCCACTTTACGTCCGCCCACCCCATGAGCACCAAGAAGGCCGTTCTTAATTCCCAGATTAGGCGAGCGGTGAGAGTGTCATCTGACGACCAGACGAGGGATCGTAGCGTCAAACGCATACAATTTTTGTTCGAGCAGAACGGGTACCCTACCGCCATGTTAGACACTAGCATAAAGAATAACCTTCACAAGCGTGGTGAACGTAAAATTATGCGTAAGAAAGAACACGATATTTTCATGCGGCTTCCCTACTTAGACGAAAACGTCGTTAGAAGAGTCAACGGTATTTTGAAAAGATCCAAAACTAACATCAAAGTAGCCTGGATTAGTGGCCCCACAGTAGGACACAAACTTATTACTTCAGCCTTCTCTAAGCCGCCCTGCCCAGCCGGGACCAAACACTGCCACACCTGTGAGAGTGGACTGAAGGGTAAGTGCACTAAGAAGAACACAGTCTATAAAATTACCTGCAGTATCTGTGAAAGAAATGGAAGGACTGAGTTTTACATTGGAGAAAGTACTCGCCCTGTACGTTATCGTTTCAACGAGCACCTTAGTGACGCTCGCCTGAGAAAACCCGACACCCCACTAGGAGAACATATCGCTGATTCGCACTTCAACTCAAGTAGCACTGAAATCAACTCCGGCTTTACTATCGATATAATCGGTTGGGGGCGGGACTCCGCTGAACTAAAAATAACTGAATCAGTAAAAATTAGAGACCTAAAGCCCACGTTAAACATGATGAAAAGCTCATGGCCCCTCGCTCGTAAACCATAGGTCATAACACTCACTCACTTCTTCTCTTACTCACTCACTTACTTACTCACACGCTCACTCACACACTCACTCACTCACTCATTTACTCGCTCGTTTACTCACTCACTCTCTCACTCACTCGCTCACTCACTCACTCAGGCACAAGGCACACCTATACACACACACACACACACACACACACACACACACACACACACAAGCTCCTCACCGACTTGCCCGACTCACGACTAATTGACTGGAACGAGCTCAGAACAGCGGCAGTGTTTATCAATGTTTCATTTTGGCAGTGTTTACGCCCGATATGCACCAATGTTTGATGCAATATTTATCTTTATTAATGTATGCGGCTGACATTGCAGGTATGATAGATTGTCATCATTGAATGGTATATTGTTTGCATGTCGTGTTGTATGTTTTGTATGTCATGATACTTTGTTCTAAATTGTTATTTGCCATGTACAATGTTCCACAGAATTTACAACGAATTGCAATATGTTAAAAGTGAATATGCTGTTGAGAGGATGCCTGAGAGAATGTGATTGTGCGCTCTAGCTTTTGAAAATCAAAAACATGTTAATTTAGTCAGACTTGACGATGGCGTAATGCCGAAAGCTTGTTTCATTGTTTTGTATATTTATTTTGCCAAAAATAAAAATACTTTGACATGCGTAAGATCATTTCCAACCTCCATATATTAATTATAATCATGTCATCCATCCTCGCCCACATAAAAATAATAAATTAATGGTCATCATAGGGTAAAACACCGCAATACCGGACACGTCCTATTGTCGGACTTTTCACATCAGAATGTATATGATACTGACGCATTGTATACTGTATAGTGTATACATTTGATAGCAAGTCAAGTCCGATGATAGGACGTGTCCGGTATTGCGGTGTTTCACCATACTTTGCCTGAATCTGGGATCCGGTTGATGCCATATGACCTAGCAATTGGTGCGCCAAAAATCCCCAATAATCAATCAATCAATCCAGTTCATTTTTTTTTTGTGCCCTAGGATCCACATTGGATACCAGATCCAGGTACACAATAAAGCAGAGGCCACATCTGGCAGAACCGTTTTGGAGCTTGGGTGCAAAGTGGAAATCCCCCCCCCCCCCATCGTTTCCACGAATGATGCCTGATCCTAAGAGTTTACAATAATCACACCAACATTTACAGGTGAGGAGATACTACTGCAGCTGGTGTCCAAATTCTCATCATAGCATAACATTATTTACGAAGCACCTTCAACGTCACACAGTAGAGGACGGATACACAAAGTTTCCGTGTGCCTATTGCAAGCGGGTCTTGACTTCGGGAAGAAACTGGAAAAGACATGTGGTTCAACATATTCAGAGATGTGAAGTACCCATCCTCGAACAGAGGGATGAAAATCAAGATGAAGTAGTAGACGGACCCCAAGATGCAGAGAGGGCCCATGAAGCCCTGGAGAATGCAGGACCATCTTGTAGCTCCAACCGCGACAGGCGTGTAGATGTCGCAAAGTTCATTGGCAACCTGCATTATGTTAAGAACATACCAGCATCGGTGTGCAGTTACATTGCGGATCAGCATTTGGTATTTTTAAGATCGGCAATCAAAGAAATTCAAGACAAAATTGAAGCTGAAGTGCCCAACAATGGTGTCAATGTTGTTGCGCAATCGAGATGTTCAAAAACCTTGGCAGCATTCGTCGAGTTTCGATCGAGTTACAAGCTGGATAAGTTTGTCCGTGAAGAGCTGCCCTTCACTGCTCCCGATTCAGTGTTCTTAAAAACGATTTCGGGGGGATGGACGTCATTTCAACATGTATCGATATTGAAACAGCTTAAAGTTCTTCTATCAAATAAGAACGTTTTGGACTATGTTTTATCTGAGCATGAAAGCGGGGAACAAATTTCAGACATTACTGATGGCAGTCTACATCGGCACCAATCTCCAATGATCCGCTTGGCACTTTACTATGACGATTTTAATGTCGTTGACCCCCTCGGAAACAAGGTTTCCAAGTACAAGCTTGCTGGAATCTACTTCTCCCTGTTGAACATTCCTGTACAGCTTCGATCTCAGTTAAATTCAATATTTGTCACTGTAGTCTGTAAAACGTCCCAAATTAATGCACATGGATGTAGTAAAATTTTGGCGAAAGTTGCTTCTAATATATCCGAGCTGCGAGATACTGGTGTGACCATTTCCAAAGATGGTGTACCGCTCACAATTAAAGGTGTTTTAAGCTGCGTGGTTGGGGACAACCTTGCTTCCCATTCTCTAGGTGGGTTCTCACAATGCTTTAGCTCGGGAAAGTGCTGTCGGTTTTGTATGGCCGATGTTTTTCAGCAGCAAACAGCATACGATGAGTCTGATGCCACTCTCAGAGATGCCGGAACCTACCACCGTCAGATGTGTGAGCTCAGAGCCTCCAAATTTTCCAAAGCCAAGAAACAAGAATTTGGGATTCATGCCGAGTCGGCTCTGTGTGCATTCGACGATAATTTCCCTGTTGAACGGTTGGTGCCTGACGTTGCTCACGATCTTTTGGAGGGTGTGGTGCCTTACACACTCGTACTTATTATTACTGCTCAGATGAATGCAAAGCTGTTCACATTAAATTTTATAAACCAGCGGATCAGTTCATTTGATTTCAAGGAGCGAAATCGGCCCCAGAAGCTGACAAAAGTGGAGGGAAAACTAAAAATCAGACAAACTGCGTCTGAGATGTGGTTGCTGCTTCGAATGCTGCCACTTCTGATTGGGGACCGTGTCCCACAAGACCACGCCACATGGACGCTTCTGATCGAGTTGTGCCAGGTTGTTGAAAACGTGTTTGCTACCCGATTTATGGTTGGTGATATCATGTATCTCGAAGAGCTTATAACCTCCTGGCTGGTGAACTTAAAAGCATGCTTCCCGGGGTTTAGGTTGAAACCGAAATTTCACCATATGACACATTATGGTGGCCAGATTCGCCGACATGGGCCACTCAGACATCTTTGGACATTACGATACGAATCAAAACATGGACCGTTGAAGGAAATAGCCCAGCGTTCAAACAATCGAAAGAACATCTCAAAGACCATTGCTATGCGCCATCAACAGGCGTTGTCCTTGGTCCTGGACGACCCAAGCTATATGTCGTTGAACAGAGTGCGCGAGTTTAGATCTGCGACTGTGAACCTTTCAGAAGTGCCAGCAAGGCTACATGATCAAATATCGACTAGAATGGACACAGGAGTCTCCGCATCAATCGGTGGCGTACAGTACACATCAGGAGACGTTGTTATCACGCAGGGAAGTGACAGATTCTCATTTTCTGTTGTCAAGTACATATTTGTCAATGAAACTACCGAGGTGGTGAAGATCCTGGTCGAGCTAATGAAAGACAAGTTCCATGATCATTTTAACGCTTACGAATTGACCCCAACTGGTGAAAAACAATTGTGACTGGCAAATCTAGCAGATTACCACCCACTTAGGGTTTACAAGAAGGATGGTGCGGATCTTGTTGTTATGCGCTGGCACATTGAATAATAGAGAACATCTCGAAGTGTCCACTATACCTACATCAGTTCGAGGTATGTTCTACCTAGCTTTGCCTTCGTCATTTCTTCTCATTTTGCGTCTATTACTCAAACTTTTGACAGCTGTAATAACACTGCCAACTATTGGATTATTGTCAAATATGGTGTTATTTTGTGTTACACCCTGATTGATCACTCATCCTCTCAGTAACCATGAACAGTGTTATACAATTTACCGCTTAGGTTGAATTGTGTCAATCAAACGTCCAGAAAACTTGATAAATCAGACATGTCGATAAATCTGACGATAAATATCACTGAGCACCAACTGTATCGCTGTGCCACTGAAATAGCATCGTGAAGCTTACATGTGTGGTTTCTCTTTTCCAGTGAGGATGAAGATCTTTGTCGAGTTTCGAGGCCGCATTAAAAAGATAACTTTCAATGAGTTGAGCGACCTATCGGAGCTCATTTGCATCAAGTTTGAAGCTACATCTGACTTTTTACTGGAGTACAACACTGTAGACAGCGATGGAAAACCCATATGGGTCGAAGTGGATGACGAAGATGACATTTCTGAAGGGTGCAGCGTTCGGGCGGTGCCTAAGACGTAAGTACTATACCATCGCATTGTTGCCTTCAGTGCTGGGTTGTAATTACCAATAGCTTACCGTAATCAATAAGCACATTTCACCGAAGGACAAGAACGTGACACGTGGTAGATGACAGTGGAACTGTTATCTTGTTTTGAGAGGACCCATATTCCCCTATGTGCAACAGTTTTACAGATTTGATCTCGTTTTGGTCTTCCTTTTGTGCCTTACAGAAGCTGTCATTTACTAAAATAAAATATTTTAGATAAATGTTATAAAGTGCGGGGTCATAGCGGCCCCAACGTTCTTACGCCAAATGCATTTAAACCATCCCTTGTGGGGTAATCATATGCCCTACCGACGCGTCTTTAGCAAAACAGACTGGGTTGGGAAGAAGCTTAATCTATGGTAATCAATGTCGGTGAAGTTAGAATCAATGCAGAACGCCCTGTTCCTCATTTCTTACATGCTTCTGCTATTGATGGGCAATGTCTTACGTTTCAGTGACGAGTTGAACCACACTACTACACGGGGCTCGACACCGAGTACGCTGCAGGTTGCGAGCGCATCTACGTCTTCATTGGGCTCAACTTCGGCCGTACTGCAGCACGCCGACACGCTAATTGTCCTCAACGATAACACGTACGTTATATATTTAAGTGACCTGATAGTGCTTCATTGCAGCACCCTTCATCACATAGAGCGATATAGTTTATAGTTCTTTCCCTTGTTAGGCGCGCACACGTGACATCCTTAAGAACGGGACACATCCTATTCCGTTCAACTCAAATTTGCATTAGGATAGGTGTAAATTATAATACAATCTAAATGCACAAATTATTTCGTCCAAGAGTGATCTAATGTGGATCTGCTGCAGACAGTGAAGCCTGCAGTGAAACATCCAAATCCTTCATTGAAAACCACTTTCAAATACGTACGAATATATTGGGAAAGGGATGTCATTAGTTTACAATTCATGTATTTGTATGTGTCGGTTCCAGGTTGATTCTGTCTTGTCATTGGCTGCCCTAGACTGTGGTTCAGTTTCAAATGTTGCTGGCACCTCATTGATTCCACTCGTCTGTTGTTGTTTTTTGTTTTGTTCATGATTTATTCATGATTGACCTTTCATATTTCAATTGAGTTAACTATATACTTGTTGTATTTACTTAGTGTATTTATGGCATGTTGACTTCCGGATATGATCACATATCACTGATTACAAATCACACACGGACACGGACACGGACACGGATTCGGACATGGACACGGACGGACACATACCATAGACATGGACATGGACATGGACATGGACATGGACATGGACATGGACATGGACATGGACACGGACACGGACACGGACACGGACATGGACACGAACACATGAACATTGTATGCGGATGTGTTGCCTTAGATCTGGTGTTGAAGCTAGGTTTTTGTTTACAACAGGATTCACTTTGCAAATTAATCAAGTTTCCATAATCTGGAGCTTGATTAAATTAGGTTGTATTTGTACTTGAATTTTTACTGCATTTGTACTTGTTCTTGTAGCTTATACTTGTATGATTTGCTTGTAGTGACCTGGAACCAGATACGCTTGCACATTTTGCATTGTGTGTCACGTGTACTCGTTCAATACCTGTCTAGCTTTTGTGTTTGCTTGCTGCTACTGGAATGGGCTGATCGGCATGTCACTCGGTACTGCACGGCACTGCCATCAGCTAATCATATTGATGTGTTACGGATTTTGGCTTACACGATTCAACTTCTCTTCAGCGAGCGCTTGACCACTGCGGCGACTGCGGGGACCTCACCAGAGTTGGCGTTTCTCAACCCCGCCAGCCACACGGACCAGGGTGATGGACAGCACCTTGATTTACCAACGCATGAGTCCTCCAGAAAAGGACCCCCTTATCTGCCGAAGAACAGGTGAATTCTGAAAACCATTTACAAATGCGTACAAAATTATTGAGATGTCATAAGTTTTCAATGCGTATATTGTCCGTGTTTCTGCCCATTTTCGGACTTACCACATCGTTAATGGGTTAAAATAGATAGGGTTGCTATGGAGTTATTGTTCGCGGGATGGGTTACGAGCTAGTTGGTACTGTGCGATGACGCTGTGGATGAGAAACGTCTTCTATGACGGCCCCTGTAATGTGTATTGACTACAGCTTGCCTTAGACTATATAACTATGCGCCGCCTGGTTGCCTAATGACCGAAAAGTTTATTCGATCTCCTGCTTGGACTAACGTTAGAGAGCCCGACAGCGAATTGCTAAAAGTCGAGTGGTCGCAAACCCCAAATACTACCATCCAGGGTAGGGAACTAGGATGGACGTCTTACCTTCATCATTCAAAATTGTAACTCTCCACGTTATTTTCTGTGTCACAAACAAATCTTGTATCACAGTTCCTTTCGTTCTTCAGCGTTTTTCTTCTTTTTCAGATACTTCGACCCTAGGCATCTCACCAACAAACTACGACGTCAGCTCGACGAGGGAGCCACACAGCTGAAGACCTCAGAATGGTCTCAAATTCATGACGTCATCTTCTCAACATTCAATGCAGCAACGAAGTGGTCAGTACCTGTTAGATGGATATTTAATGAAGGTCGTGAAGTACTTAAGCCATGGGTAAAGCGTCAGGCTTTAACTGGTTACAGTACCAGATCTTGAAGTGGGAGGTGGTGACTATATTAACCCGCGCCCCACGGGGGGGAGGGTGTTGAACACCCTTCCGTTTTTTCAGATAGTGAAAAAATAGTGGCACGAAGCGCCGCCAAATTTTGCATATCTTACCACCGATCTTTTCCACACCTTTTGAATATTTTTTTTTTGTTCATGTCAGGTCAGGTCAAGTGTCCAAAAAAGTTTGCAGTTGTGCCATGACCACAGTTTATAAGGCATACGTATGAGACTTGCAGGATTGTGTAAGGTCATCAGCAGCATATTCGATTCATTACTGAGTCATTAGTTGTGCGTTCTTTGCCATGTTGTCATTACAATAACTAACAAGAACTAACTTTACAGCATGGAACCAACCGCCGACCAGTATTCTGAGATGGCGTCGGCCGTATTCGACTTCTACCCGAACCTGAAATCCATGAACTGGAAAGACACTCTGGTATGTTTTTATAATGTTAAGTATGTGCATGTATGCATTTAGGGGAACATATTCATATATGATGCGGGATAACGGACACAATTGGCCTGTGGGACCCGTTCAAATCGAACTCCGTTTTATGGTGCACTGCATCATCCATCTTGATATGGCACATCGTACATACAATGTGCGCAGAGCTTATCAATTTTTGGGTTGAACTATGGTGTCTTATCAGAGACCACGTGCAGCGGCAGCGAATTCCAGTAATTAATGACTCAAACTGCAAATGAGTTGCATTAAAACACAGGGAACATTAAACAAGTTTAATGCATCCACCCAGCGGTCGATGTGTCTACAGATAATAATAAGCAACTTTACTGACATATGCCAAGATCCAAAAACAAATCCAGGATCCAAGTCCAAGCCAAACGCCGCCTGCGCCGCTTCCATCTTGTTGGATCCTGGAAAATCAGTTTGTCCTGGATCTTGTTGAGCATATTTCACTTAATGTGGTGCTAAACTATCAGAGTGCACGTACTTCGTGCTTTACAACTCCCACACTCAATGTCGATGGTGTAATATTTACATGTGGTAAACACACATATACCAAGTTCCAGCAAAAATTGGGATCCAGGACACCGCTGGTGGGGGGGGGGGGGGGGCGGCGGGCATATATTGTCCCCTTGTTATCTGCCTAACCAATAACCGCAGCGCACTGCCGAAGGAAAGCTCTAAAGAAACAGGTCACATCATCCCTTAACATTTCCAAAAAGGTCACAAGTCAGGTTACGGAAAGGTCAAACTTAAAAATGGCGATATTTTAGTTTTTCGGCCAAATGTTCTATTCAGAGCGTTATATTGGGACAATATTGCAATAAGTGCTCTCAAATGTATGGTGCATCTCCTGAATTATTAGGCAGCAAGGGAATTTTTAAGCAAAGGTCAAGGTCAGAGTTAGGTCATATAAGGTACCTGTAGGAAAGAGGTCTACCAAGTCATGCGACACATGTTGTATGGCTTGTTTTATGCGTAGAAGTCGATAGTAGCACTCAATTGTACAATCTGACCCCATGAAAGGTCAAGACCAGGTCAAAGCAGGTCAAAATTTGAAATGGATTTTTATAATTGAACATGGATGTTTATAGACCTATTTTGTCTCAGGAATACAGTAAGGATATTTATTTGTATATATCTGGTGAAAGAAAAAAATACTATTTCGAAAAATGACGTGTTATGTTACTATAACGCTTCGGAGCCATACGTCAGGCAAATATAAAGTGCAAAGGTATTGGTCTGAAATTTGGTTTGAGTATTGACCATGCGTAGTTGTTCTGCTACATATATTCTGTTTTTTATATCTTGAAATAGGTTGTTTTTTCAAAACCTTTTGTCAAAAATCCGAAATATCCATCTTGTAGAGAATGCAATTTCAGTTCTTTTGGCGTTTTGGGTTTGCAATTTACTTCATATCTCGAATTTATACGATTTTTCAAACATTTATCACTTTTCCATCGAAAATTATCTGACATGACGTCAATAAAAGTCATTATCTAAAAACAAATCTAACAATTTTTTCCAAATTGTCTGGGAATACGCAAAATGGATGCCCTACAATGTACCATATGTTTGACTTTGATATCTGGTATCGTTTTGGAGTTTATTTATTTTTAATTATTTTTTTCATGAAATGGACGACAGGTACATAAACGCACAATATCAGTCCACTGCACACATGCGCACATTTCAATCCGAAACATGCACAATCAACCTTATTTCACACCAACATTTCAATTAAAATAGGATTTCTCACACTGTCCGGTACACATACACACAATGTATACTACAATTGTTTTATGTACGCGGACAGAAACTCAAAATCATTGACATGAGTTGGTGCTCTCACAAAAAGCGACCTAACGGTATCCACCATAGCAAAAGGCACATTCATGACCCCGTGTTCTGTCCGTTCCTCTTGCTGATCGGGGCGCAGCATACAGAGGAAAGGAGTCTAGCAGCGCTGTTGAATCTATGGAACTTTATTGAGAATATTCGGGAGGGGGATATTACCCCCCCCCCCCCCCCAACGGGGCGCGGGTTAATTGAGACTGTCAACTGAATATGTCTTCCAAGTAGTCATAATTTCGTGTTGGTTTCAGCAACTCGCCAAACGCCGCCTGCGAAGCAAGTTCAAGAACAGCCGTCGTGCCAAGCGGCTACTGAACGAAGAAGAGGGTTGCCCAAACGCCCCCGAACGCAAGCGCCCATGCGTGGTCCGCCTACCAGGCTACCAACCGTCCTCGTCTGGTCACTCCCCGATTGACATCCAACGGATGATAAACGAACTTCAAGATGCGGACGAGGCCACCGCTGACAAACTGATGGAGGACACGTATCATGACCGCAGGACAAAAATGCTCAAGCACGCAAGCCGCTTGGATTCCTTCACCACCATAGAAGAAGAGTATCCACGGCTGTTTAGTAACAGAGAGGTATGCAACCAAAGGTTTTGTTGTCTCACGGACCATTTCACTATAAATTCAGTATTCCGAGTACGTCTGACGAAATTAATTACTTGTCTTGGCATGTTATAAAAACGATATTTTGTTCATGTTTAATCTCGCCGCTTTTTACATTCCATTATACGGTGTGTACGCAATTTAAAATGTCCCTACAGATACGATGACTCGTTGTATCGCTGGCTTTCCATGCACGTAGATCTGAACCATGTTCCTTTTATGTCCTTCCAGTTTGTGCGTGAAGTTACACGGCTGGCTGGGAACGACGACTCCTTCTTTCCAAAGGCCGTGGAGGCCGTTTCGAACAGCCTCGACCAGCTTCAGGCTAAACTTCTCAGCCCACCGGGTAAGACAATTTGCATGGATTGTTTTGTTTGGACGCTTTGTTTTTGTACCGATTGAACCAACAATAGCTTCTGGTAAATGGGCCTTAATGACCGAACTTGTTGCTTGTTTTTAACCCGCGCGGCGCTTGGGGTGGAGGATATTACCCCTCCCGAATTTTCCCAATAATTTCAAAACGACGCATGATATCAACGTGAAACTTGCTCTACCATCCCAAAACGTTATAGGTGCGTTCCAAATACAAACATTCGAGAAGGGTTGGTCCCGTGTGGTCGTTGGTGTTGGTTTCTGCCATCCATATACAAAAGTCATTTGTCGCTTGGTTAAATCTTAACAATCCGTGTTTGGGATTCACTGTCCAGAGTTACGTCATCATTCTAAAAAAAAATGTATTATCGCATCATACCGCACTATTCAGCTTTATATTCGTCTTACGTATGTATGGTATGTATGGTATGTATGGTGACGCGTGTGTTCCGTTTGCAGGTAAGACGCTTCGCCAAGTCACGGGGCTGCTGGGCAGTGACCATTCGCAACTGGTCCGCGATGCAGCGGATGCAAGGGAGGAGCTGCCTGCACTCTACGGTAAAACCGTCGGACAGCGCGTCCGTGACATATACGTCGCGGAAACAGAAGCAGAGGCATTAACTGCGCTCGTTCTCGCACACAGTGTGTTCAATGTTCAGTTTTCAAAGAAGATGCACAATGTGCTGTATTATTTTCAAAAGTACGTCATCGGTATCGACGATGGCACGAAAACGAGTACCAAAATTCTGTCATTCATGGCAAAACTGTGAAGGAGGTCAGAGGGCTGCACACAGGTCTGAGGGTTGAGAGCTTCACACAGGTATCAGGGCTGAGAACTCCACGCAGATCTAAGGGCTGCTGAGAGTTTAAGTAGAGACATATCGTTGACAGTTGTCGTTGAAGATGCGTTACTTTAGCTAAAGACGCGAGAGCTGCACATGTTTAAGCAGAGACATATCGTTGACAGTTGTCGTTGAAGATGCGTTACTTTAGCTAAAGACGCGAGAGCTGCACATGTTTAAGCAGAGACAGATCGTTGACAATTGTTGAAGATTCGTTACTAGCTAAAGACGTGAGAGCTGCACATGTTTAAGTGACAGAGCGTTGACAGTTGTCGTTGAAGATGCGTTTCAATACATTTTTGTATGATAATGTTCTTGTTACCGCCCAGGAGGGGTTATTCGTCGGGTGTAGATGAATCTATCACGTGCTAACTGGGTGCTTTTTGGGCTGCTGCGAAGAAAATGTGGAAAAAAGGCGCCATATAGGGGGTCGTTTTTGACAGACACCCCTTAGAGGACTTTTTAGGGGACATATTTAAGTATCTTTCAGGGTGTTGAATGTATGAATTGCACCCTCAACTAGCCCCTGGGGTGTACAGTTACCACCCGGAATTAAAACACCTAGGGTGTATTTAGGGGGTTTAACAAGTACCTATAAGGAGGCAGATTCGGAAAAGAACCTACAAAGGAGTTTTTATAAACCCCTATAGGGGTTCACCTAGGGGTGTATTTGGGTGGTTAAAAAAAGTACCCGTACGGAGGCAGGTTCGGAAAAGAATCCTCAAGGATGTTATTGTAACACCCTATAGGGGGTCGTTTTTGACAACTAGATTGCCACCCATAGGGGGCTGAATTTTTTTACAGTGTAGAGTTGATTTTTTCTTGCAGTGTGCACTGAGAGAAAAATTGACTCTCTTAAACTCTATGAGGGGGAGTTGCCCAAATTGACTCCCCGAAACTCCGTCTGATTGGGGGAGTAACTCCATTGTTTACACCCATTAACGCCCCTTACAACACTCCCAGCTCGGATTACTCCCATGAATAACTCCTTGAACTCCTCTCTACCCTCCTCTCTATGGAGGGGGAGTAGCATGGTAGTGACGTATAGAGTTCAGGGTACTTCTATATGGGAGTAAAAGAGTGTAGAAGGGAGTAGCAGGGGGAGTTATGTGGATTAGCGACAGGAGTAATGCAGGGTTTCGGAGGGGAGTAGAAAGGGTCAAGGGAGTAGCAGGGGGAGTTATGTGGAGTAGTGACAGGAGTTACGCAGGGTTTTGGAGGGGAGTAGAGAGGGTAGAGGGGAGTTCAAGAAGGAGTTATTCATGGGAGTAATCAGAGCTGGGAGTGTTGTAAGGAGCGTTATTGGGCGTAAACAATGGAGTTACTCCCCCAATCAGACGGAGTTTAGGGGAGTCAATTTGGGCAACTCCCCCTCATCGAGTTTAAGAGTCAATTTTTATCTCAGTGCATGAGAGAAAAATTGTGTAAGAGAGTCAATTTTGAGAGTCAAAATTGACTCAGTGTAAAATTGTAAGAGAGTCAAAATTGACTCTCAGTGTAAGAGTCAATTTTGAGATAAAAATTGACTCTCTTAAACTCTATGAGGGGGAGTTGCCCGAATTGACTCCCCAAAACTCCGTCTGATTGGGGGAGTAACTCCATTGTTTACACCCATTAACGCCCCTTACAACACTCCCAGCTCTGATTACTCCCATGAAGAACTCCTTCTTGAACTCCTCTTTACCCTCTCTACTCCCCTCCAAAACTCGGCGTAACTCCTGTCACTACTCCACATAACTCCCCCTGCTACTCCCTTGACCCTTTCTACTCCCCTCCGAAACCCTGCATTACTCCTGTCGCTAATCCACATAACTCCCCCTGCTACTCCCTTCTACACCCTTTTACTCCCATACAAAAGTACCCTGAACTCTATACGTCACTACTATGCTTCTCCCCCTCCATAACCCCCTCTTACACCCCCTGAATTTGGCCTGCGCGCGCATGGTCTAAATTCATTGCACTGAATCCACATGCAGCACACTCAGACACATTTCAACCCCCACAACAACACAAAAAGTTCTTGGCAATACTCTTTATTGCAACACTGAAGGCGATTTCTTCGCAAAAAAAGAAACATTGACAAACATGCGGACGACGCGGGCCTCACCGCCGCCAGAAGCCTGCGGGGTGTGTCGGTCCCACCAGAGGAGCCTGCAAAATAATATAATGACTATGTTGCTATATTCATGTTACTTTGCTCGCTGATAAGCTGCATATAAAGCTGAGATAGCATGCATAAAACCAACACACAACATACCAAATAAATAACATAAATCACAGACATGCTTACCGTTGTCAACGCCGCGGCCTCACCCGAGGAAATGGGAAGTAAAATGGCGGCCGAACGCCTCAAATACTCCCCTGCAAAAACTCTATTATTCTCAAAAACACTCGAGAACTCCGGACAGAGTTGTTGTGAGAGTTTATTGTTGGATAGTTAAGAGTTTTCAGAGGGGAGTAGGACACCGAGGGAGAGTACCTCTGAGAGAGTTATGTCAACACCATCAGAAAAATTCCCCAAAACTCTGCGCGTCGCTCAAACACCCTTTGAACACGCTCGATAACTCTGTTTACTGGAGTAATAACAATACCATGTGATAGAGTTTAAGGGTGTTTTCGGTGAGAGAGTGGTGTCATACAGTGTAAATGCCCAGAGTTTTACGGTATTCCGAGGAGGGTAGAGTTGATTTTTTCTCTCAGTGTGTGGGGGGAGTCAAAAGTGTAAACTCCCCTAAAGGAGTCAAATTTGCTCTCAGTGAACATACATGCGAAAACTGGCTATTGCGCATGTGCGCCGACTTAGCCCTAACTTGGCAGCTAAGCCTAGAGGGTCTCTGACCAAACCCATCAGCCACTGGACTTCAACGTCATTGTTTGTGACTTATTTACACTACACCCTTCGTATTAACGAGCGAGCGCGAAGCGCGAGCGAGTCCTCACTGAATTCGGGATTTTTATCACGTATAAGCGGCCGACCCTGCCCGACCGTCACGCTCTACAGAAGCTTATGTCTTTGGAATCCCGCATCCGATTGACAGGCGGTCTTCGCCATCTGATAGCCCCATTCAATCAATTGTGTTATTGACATGTTTAGTCTCACGTGATGGGTCAGCTTGGCACGTGCCACGCCAGGGGTGTCAGAAAGATGCGTGACGCTAGGCGTTCCCTGGCTGGCCGCCGCCGCCAGCCACTGAGCGCCTTGCCTCCTTGATTATCACCTCGTATCACAAAGCTGCTGCCTCTTGGATCCGTCCCGCCCTTCAGCCTTCTACCCACCAAACTACCCACCATACTCACTTCATATAGGCGCTACATTACCCATGAGTAACGTAATGTAAATGGAAATATGTCAATTTAGAAATTAACATGTAAGTAACATAACATAACAAGAAAGTAACATGTTGACATTATTGTTGTGTATTGGTCCCATTTAAACATTAAATGCGTTCATGAGTTGATTTAAGTTATTTTATACACTTCAAAGTTACAGTTTTGATGACAGTGAATAAAAAAGCAGATGCATTATTGATACAATTTATGTTAAGTGGTAGGTGTACTTTTCATCATGTATGTATAGCATCCACGCCAGATTTGATTTATGATGGTTAACCCTAAACTCTGTTTTGTTTATGAATCATGACCATTATATTGTTAACCGATCGATAGTGTTGTTTCAGATGACGGCGGTGGCTCCCAAAACGTTCCAGTATCTGGTACAATGGCCACAGAACGGGAATCTTGTGCACCGCCTTGTCAAGGTGCATGCAAAAAGTGACGTCCTGAAGGCATCGCTGACAGCCTTCTCTCTGGTTGGGGGGTGAATATGCCGTCGATGCCTTCTATCCCGACTTCGACGAGTTCGTCCGCATCGACGATCCCGAGCTGCTGCCCGAGGGCGGCAAGCTCCGCCTTGTCCAAACGTCCACTCCTCTGCCAGAGTCCTGCACCATCAGCTCGGCAGATACTGTGCCGATCCTCACGCTGGATGTGTCCGGCCTGGGGGAAAATTCTTCAACCGTGTTTGACCTCCCCGCCATTGGATCATGTTCCCCGTAAGTCCTTCCTGTCTGCTGGTTCCGTGACGATATTGTGCGTATTGGTGAATACCTTGAAAACTAAACAATGCACGGCTGGCACACCTTCGCTGGCTATGTACATTGCAGTCCTTATGCTTGGTAGTCAGGTATGTACATATCTCTTTCCCTTGAGAAAGATTCAGTCTCATAGTTTCGAACATTCATATTGTGCAGCACAACCAGGGTACTTATTGCAAGTCTTACATGAATTAGCTGCCCACAAATGTTAAGCTGCCTTTCATTATTGCAAATTGCAGTTCTCTCGGTTGGAATAATTGCATAATTTGCGCCGTTTTTTTCTTTCAGGCTGATGGTGTTGCGTTTACAGTTTCCATGATTGCAATCAACGTATTAGTCCATCGATCTTGATTGTCCAATGTAGCATTTTCTGTTAAGCATAGCAAGTGTATAAGCAGGTTAGAAAGACAACGTACGAACTAGTTAGCCGTCAAAATTGTCCTGAAGTCGTGTCTCGTGTTAACAGTAAATTTACAGTGTTCTGATGGCATCAATATGGTCTCACTGTTGGCAGTGGTGGCGCTGAAGGAGGTGACCCTCTGTCGCTGGTTGGCGTCAGAGAAGCAGATCGTGATGGGGAAGCAGATGCCGCGCGGCAAGAAGCGCGAGCTGGGGCGACGGCGAAAGACGATGCCCCAGCCGTGGTGACGTCGGATGGAGATGCCCCTGTCGGGGTGCCGTCGGATGGAGATGCCCCTGCCGTGGTGACGTCGGATGGAGATGCCCCTGCCGTGGTGACGTCGGATGGAGATGCCCATGTCGGGGTGCCGTCGGATGGAGATGCCCCTGCCGTGGTGCCGTCGGATGGAGATGCCCCTGTCGGGGTGCCGTCGGATGGAGATGCCCCTGTCGGGGTGCCGTCGGATGGAGATGCCCCTGCCGTGGTGACGTCGGATGGAGATGCCCCTGTCGGGGTGCCGTCGGATGGAGATGCCCCTGCCGTGGTGACGTCGGATGGAGATGCCCCTGCCGTGGTGACGTCGGATGGAGATGCCCCTGCCGTGGTGACGTCGGGTGGAGATGCCCCTGCCGTGGTGACGTCGGATGGAGATGCCCCTGCCGTGGTGACGTCGGATGGAGATGCCCCTGCCGTGGTGACGTCGGATGGAGTTGCCCCTGTCGGGGTGCCGTCGAGAGACCCGGCCGATCGACCCTCGTACGTAGCACCTGCATGCCTTTCCGCTAACTTTTATCGCTACTGGTTCCTTCGTCCAATGGTCCATAGTAAAACGTACACCACCGAGTTACGAGCAAAGCTGGTAGGCGTACGATTACTTAAAAACGGGTCCGCAACACCGACATTTTCAAACCGAGCGGTGCTGGCTCACCAGCACGAAAGCAGCAGCTTTTAGTAAAGCTTTTAGTGTCAGCTTTGAAGTAGCGAAAGTGTTCAAATGTTTGACGTCTCTGCACAAAACTAGTATTGTCTGGATGCGATGTTACTAAGCGATTGAGTTATTCGAAATGGGGAATGCCATCGATAATATGCTTAGAACCTGCCTCCGTACATTAACGTCTCCATTGTGGTCATTTGTATCAGCAGATGTAGTGGTTGGTTGGATAAATGGCTGTTCACTGAATCCTCTTATATATAACGCACTCGAATTTCGTGCTTGGTTAAAATTGAACTGATTTTGTCTTTTAGCAAAATGTCATCGTGTTTATGTCACTGAAGAAATGGAAACACATCTTTGTTTCAGCCACAACCGCCTGGTTCCCATTTGGAGACGGGTAGAAGCGAGGATGTCCCCATCCTGCAAGTCGGCGCTCAGCTCTGGCGAGGCCATACGAGACAACCACTGGTGTGACCTCATGAGGAGGCCACCAGAACGTCCTTGTAAGTCAAGCGGCTGCGAAATGGTTTTGTCTTAACCCTCGCCCAACTATGGGACGTAAACAAAAACCGAAAACACCGTTCGAAAGATCGCCACAAGGCATTTGGAAACTATTAAGGTTATCAAACCGCCTGGTCGCGTTCCCGTCTCGCTCCCATGGTACCTTCCATATCGTTGTCATTCGCTATAATGATCATTAAATTATAATTTCCTGTTTTGACCGAAGACGGTACAATTTTGCAGTGTACGCCTCTGGTTTATTGTATTTTCTTCTTTTCAGTTATCCAGACCGGAACCAGTACCGGGCGTGGGCAACAGACCTGTTGGAAACCTTTGGACAATCTGTCTGGAAAAAGGAGAGCCTGCATGACTCGATCGTAAGTGCTGCAAAAGTAACTCTTTGAACGATTATCGTGCTGAAAAGACTGCGGTTGTTGCATTACGTGTAATTATCGCTTAATGTAACTACATTACATATCAGACTGGCATTTGAACAGCAATATTTTCAAACGACAGGAAATCGCATAATATAAAACGATGTCATCATTCTCCATGTATTCAATCGCAAACGAAACGATAACCTTCAAAGAATGAAGGAGTAAAGAAGTTGGGACGTGCGTCCGTGCGTGCGTGTGCGAGGGTTAAAGTAAATTACACGAGCAAAACAATTATAATATAAACCTATCAACAGTGAAACGTAATATGACGGCATTTCCTCGCAGTAACGGCTGCAAATTCAAACGCTACGTGTGCGGAAATGTTTTGTAACAAGTGCGCCAAGAACGTAACGTGTTCTTTCTTAGCTTAAATTCACTTCATTCTTGCAATAAGTCTGCCTTTTTATTATTAAAAAAAATAGAACATATCCTTCTATAACATGTGTCTCACATAACTAAGTTCTCAGCCGTTTTTCGATGAATTGAGGACGAACTTACGGCCTTTAGGCTTTAACATTACGTCGTCAGCTTAGTGTGCCACGCTGTTTTTGTGACGTCACACTTGGGTTGCGTATTTTGGGTTATTATATGTTCCACTTAGGTGATGCATGGTCATGGGGTCATCACAGGTCAACCGAGGTCAATAACCTCAGGTGACCTGACATTGCCTTTTTGGAATTTGTAGGACAGTTTGTGATGCTCATTTCAAATTTGGCACCATTAACCCTCGCCCGGGTAGGGCATATTCACTAACGCGGTCGAGCAGGAGGGAGGGAGGGGGGGGGGGGGAGGGGTGATGGACCCCCCCCCCCCCAACATGCGTTTCGCTCCTAATTGAGCTAGAGCTTCGATTAAAAAACGAGCGTGTTGCTTGTGACGAGAGGAAGCCGCTGATAACCGAATTTAACCCTATTGGTGGCAGCTCCTGGCTATTAGTGGCAGGGAGGTCGTTTTCGGCCCCCCTCCCCCGGATATCTCTAGATCTACCCGTCCGATTTTCAAAAATCAAACGGCGTTCGATTCCCCTCATCATGGTCTACATTTCTAAAAAAGAACAATCCAAACAGTTTAAAAGAGGGGCAATATGGAGGCAAAAAATCACAATTTTAGAGGTATTTTTGATCCAACACAGCTGCCATGTTTATCAACCGATTTCAACGCAACTAATGTAGATCGCTAAAGATCGAATTGGAAATTGTTATATTACAGTGACTTTTGAAAATGCAAAAATCATAGGCGGTTGCAGGTCACTAAATATGGGGGTGAAGTAAATACGTAATTTTAAAAAAAAAAATGTTTTTTTGTATAAGTGAATTGGTATCTTATCGTGACATCAGACAAAACAGGTATCAAACATATTTGTATCCATAGGCGGTGCCAGGTTAGTGAAAAAGGAGGTCGAATATAATAAAAAGA
The DNA here is from genome assembly GCA_036785665.1 of Chirona hameri. NCBI lineage: Eukaryota > Metazoa > Arthropoda > Thecostraca > Balanomorpha > Balanidae > Chirona > Chirona hameri. The sequence goes on along the minus strand of JAXIVJ010000753.1, from coordinate 97,017 downwards.
AACCCCCCTTTTTGGGTCGCTGGAAACGCCTATGACTGACAACAATGGATAGATTTCAGCATGAATTATCACCTTACATCCGTTTCAATGTGATCAAGCATTGTTATGTCTCGCAAAGTCGATACAGACGTTTTTGTTCACGCTAAAACACCGTTTCCGATCAGACCTCCCTAAAAACTATGTCATGGATCCGCCACTGTTAAGGATATTTTCTTGAAAATTGCAGACAATCTGCCCAGACTAGTTTTATAAAAAGTCAGAAAATTTCACGAGCCTTCCTCCAAACGTTTCGGAGATATTTAAGAAAATCATAAGGGTCAGCCGAAAAAGACCAGACCAGACCAGACTCGAGTAGGGTTAAGGGCCTGGGTCATTTGGTGACTTCTGAGGTTAAGTTTATGACCCGGATATCATATCGTAAATCTGTTTTTAAAAAATCCCAATCGCGCTAAAATCGTGGATGAACATCTGATGACGCTTAACCCTCGCCCTACGGGGGGGGCCTAAAACGACCGCCCCCCCCCCCCCCCCCCCCTGAGGTTTTTTTGCATAACTTTTTACACATGCGGCGCTTGCACATGCGGCGCTTGCACATCTTGCTGAAATTTTCAGTAGCTGAGTATACACCAATTATACGTATGCTGTAAAAAAAAAAATTGAAATTGGTTGAGAAATTTGGGAGATAATGATGTTTTGATGACGTCATGTTGGTGGAAAAACGATAAATGTTGTAAAAATCGCAGAAAACAGAGTTTTGAAGCAAATTGCAAACGCAATTAAGCAAAAATATAAAATGTCATTTTCTTTCAAATGGCAATCTCGGATTTTCGAAATTGTGGGGTTTTGACCCCTAAAATGAACAAAAAGTGTTTTTTTTTTAAATCACAAAAAAAATCAACATTTTCAAAGATGTTAAAAAACCGGAATATATGTGAGAGAACTGAGTATGGACAATACGCAAACCAAATTTCAAAGAGATATCTCTATTTTTGACTGAGTGTAAGAAACTCATGACGTCATTTTTATAACTTTTTTGACTTTTTTTGACCAGATACGAATAAGTAATTACCTTTTCTGTATTTCTGATACAAAACTGGTCTAGGAACATGCCTTTTTATTTACATTTATAAATTTCTCATTTTGAGGTTTTCTGACAGCAAAATCGCTGTTCTGGACGTGGTCGATCAAGGTCATTCACTTGACCTGGAAGGTCACTCGTTGACCCGAAACATAAAAATTGCATACCGTTAGATTCCAAACATGACAGGCAACATGTTGGTTCTTACCGCGTTGCTCTATCTTGCTTGGTTTGGAAGTTAACAGGGGGTCTTTTTAGGACCCCCCGTAGGGCGAAGGTGAAAAAAGCTCCCGTAGGGCGAGGGTTGATGGGTGCAAAATTTGAAATCAGCATCACAAACTGTCCTAGAAACTTACCCCCTTAACACAAACTGACCCCCCGCCCTGCGCCGCGCGGGTTAAACTTGGCTATCAGCGGCATCTTATTGTTACAAGCAACACGCTCGTTTTTTTTTAATCGAAGCTCAATTAGGGGCGACACGCTAGGGGATCGCTCCAACCCCCTCCTACCCGAACACACAGTGCCCTACCCGGGCGAGAGCTAATATGTAAATCGAGATTAGTTATTAACTAATCTCGTTCCTTGTCAGGAGTTCGTGAGAACGAAGATAAGAGCGAAGTTCAAGAACGCCCGACATGCCTCAACAGAAGGAAAGTTGGCTGAGGAGAGGGCGTCAAAACGAATCCGAATGACAAACACGTCCAAGGAGAGGCAAACTGCTGCTGGACTGCCGGAGTATGACCCTGGGCTTGAAAACCCGAGTGAAGAAGACATCGAAGACCTCTACAAGCTCAAAAACCAGTACGAAATCCTGTCAGAAGAAAAAAAGAAGATGAAAGAGGCAACAAACCCACTTCGGAGATGGTACCTGCTGAGGACAAGGGAATCGTTGGAGCGACTGAGGGATCGGTTCCCATGGCTATTTGAGGAGGATGAGGTAAGGATACCAGTCTTGGCATTGCGACGTGATATGACCCGATTGCGCGAGTACCGACTATTTAAATATTGTCTCCATTGTTTGTAATCCTTCAGCTTTTATTGTTCTTACCATAAAAACACTCCCGATACATAAAACCGGTTATTCTGAGCGTCGTGTGAGTTTAAAAGGCAGAAATGATACAAAAAGGACTTTGGGCATATCAATGAGTATATCATGAATATATCAATGAATTTCGGGTAATAGAAACCAGTAAAACGCCGTAGTTGGCGATGAACGAGCAAGCGCTTATGACCTTCCCTGACTTATGACAAAGTGGCGGCTGACAGGTTCCTAAACACATACTAAATTTGAACACAATCGGCTCAGTCGCTACTGAGATAGAATAGTGGTGTGCACGTGAGCACGTGCAGAGGCACCCCACCCCTGACTTTTGGAAACCGTCAGCTGACATCCCTAACCACACACCAACTTTGAACACAATCGGCTCAGCCGTTCCTGAGATGTAAAATAGGGGTGTCCACGTGCGCACGTGCAGAGTCACACCACCCCTGACTTTTGCAAAAGCGTCGGCTGAGAGGTCCCTAACCACACACCAAATTTGAACACGATCAGCTCAACCGTTCCTGAGATATAAAATAAGGGTGTGCACGTGCGCACGTGCAGTCACACCACCCCTGACTTTTGGAAAAGCGTCGGCTGAGAGGTCCCTAACCACACACCAAATTTGAAAACAATCGGCACAGCCGTTGTGGAGTTTTTCCGAGAAAATGCTTTTCAACACCCCTCACGCGCCACGCGCAGTGGTAGTTACCCACATGGGTCAGCAGTGGCACTGGTCTCGAACCGAGTAGGTGGGATACCAGTGCTCAGCAAGGAAGTCCGCTTGTCAATCGGAAGTGTGGTTGCAGAGATATTAGCTTCTCAAAAGCGTTGCCACGGGTCGGGTTGGGTTGGGCCGCTCATACTCAAGTTTTCCCATATACCACGGAAGGACGAGCGAGCGCTTCGCGCTCGCTCGTAAAAACCTTCACGCTGCAAAACCTTGATCTCGTAAGTTATTATCATACTACAAATTTAGCACGACACTTCCATGCAAAATAAAAGCCATTGCACACATCATCATTTGGTAAAGAGAGACGTCATCGGTTTTAAGGCCTAATTAAAATACACGTGGGCCTTATTATTTACAATTGTAAAAAACAATTTCGAATTGATTTTCGATTAGACCTTTGTGGTTGTTTCAACTGCTGCCCTACTTAATTTCAATGCCAAGCCATCGACATGGCTGTCTCAACTTAATTATAATGTTATGGTAGTTGTCCCTTTAAGGGAACTCATGGAAATGATTGAAATGTGCGTCGTTTTCAGATATGGGAAGAGTTCGCCAGGGTGTGCGGAGAACGGAAGAGGACGGGAGCTACGTACGTCATCGAGACCATGTTCCGAAAGCTGCAAGAGAAGTTTTTCACGCGTTCCGGTGAGACAGAAAATGTGTCATGTTGAGTCCCTTATTACCAGCGAGCGTCGTCCTTCCGTGGTATATGGGAAAAATCTGAGTATGAGCGACCCGACGTAACCCAACTCGACCCGTGGCAACGCTTTTGAGAAGAGACATAAAGACATAAAGACATAAATTTTCAGTACAACAAAAAGCCTCATGGGCCCGTCCTGGGTTGTACGGCACACATGGACGTGAACGGCACACATGTGACAACGGACATGAACGGCCACATACATTGCCTCGCAGGGCACCATATCATGTAATACACACTAACCATTTTCAGAACTTAACATCCAGTACATATACATCGTTAACATATACATCGTCCTGCACACACGAACCTCAGAATTTAGCAATCTACATTCACAAGACATTCAATCCATACAAACGTTGTAATTACACTAGTCCCACACATACACAATCTTCCTTCTAAAAATAATCCCTTTCTTGTAAGCAACCTATTTCAATTAGTTATGTTCTTATGTATATTCACATATGTGTATCGCTAAGTTAAGACTAATCCCAGGAATATTTATAAACAAAACCCTTTCCCGCAAAATATTTGTCGAGCCCAGCTTTGAAAGAAACTAATGTGGCTGCACTGATTACATCACCTGGTAAATTGTTCCAATGGCTCACAGCCCTTCTACTGAAAAACGACTGTCTTAATCTAGTCCTGTTTTGTTTAACAATAAGTTTATACTGATGGCATCGCCCTCTTTTCTCTCTATCAAAATCGAACAAGTTCTTTAAATACCCAATCTGTTGACCATTTACAAACTTAAAAACTTCAATGAGATCCCCCCTCAATCTTCTGTATTTAAGTGAGAACATATCCAATGTTTTAAGCCTATCCTCATATTCTAAATTACTAATACCGTTAACCATTTTCGTTGCCCGTTTTTGTACCCTTTCTAGTAACCAACAATCTTTCTCGTACGTTGGAGACCAAGCTTGAACACAGTACTCTAAATGTGGTCTAACAAATGCACAATACAGTTTAGTTATCACCTCATCACTTTTATAAGAAACATTCCTGTAAATGGCACCAAGCATCCTTAGCGCCTTTTTTCTAGCTTTGGTTACCTGGTCAGATGCAGACAGCTTACTGTTAACTATTACCCCTAGGTCCCTTTCCATTGCCGTCTGTGACATTTCCTGTCCCCCCATTTCGTACCAAGTTCTTCTTTTTACTCGGCCTACATGCATAACTTTACATTTGTTAATATTAAATTCCATTTGCCATGTATCTGACCATTCAACCAACCTATCCAGATCCGACTGGAAAAGATCCTGGTCATTATCTCTCCTAATAACCCTGAAAACTTTAAGATCGTCAGCAAATTTTAACACTTTACTGTCTACACCATTCTCGATTGTATTTATGCATATTAAAAATAACAATGGGCCTTGAGGCACCCCACAACGCATATCTCTCCATTCAGATTTGACCCCATTTAGTACAACTCTTTGCTGCCGTTCTGAGAGCCAAAACTCGATCCAATCAAGCGCCTTGCCGCTTATTTCGTGGCTTTTCAGTAGTAATCCTAATCTTTTATGGGGAACCTTATCAAAAGCTTTACTAAAATCAAGATACGCTACATCAAGCTGTTCACCCCTATCAAAACTATCGGTTGCCACATCCAAAAACTGCAGAAGGTTGGTCAAGCACGAATAACCCTTCCTGAAGCCATGCTGATTTTCCCTAATGATTTTATATTCATCCAAATATTCTACTATTTTATCTTTAATGATTGATTCCAGTACTTTGCAAACTAAGGAGGTAAGACTGACAGGTCTATAATTTTCTACCTTACTTTTATCCCCCTTTTTAAATATAGGAACTACGTTTGCACTCTTCCAGTCAAGTGGAATATTTGTTTCTTTTAGTGATCTGGAAAATATTATAGCCAATGGAACAGATATCTCTCTTCCACATTCTTTTAAAACCCTTGCATATATAGTATCTGGTCCCTCCGCCTTATTAGGTTTTATCTTTTTTAAATATGCACTAACTAAATCACTACTTATATTGCCCAGCTCTCCCAAAGTATCCTCCGTTACTGGCGGAGGATGAAGTAATGCGATACCACTTTGGTCTTCGATTGTAAAAACGGAACTGAACTGATTACTCAACAATTCCACCATTTCGTTATCTTGACTTACCAACATATCATTTACTTTAAGTGGACCAATACTTTTTGAAACGTTATTCATTTTGTAAAAACTTAAAAATCTCTTACTGTCGGCAATGCAGTTCTTTGCCAAGTCTATTTCCTTTGCTCTTTTTGCTGCCCTGACTCTTCTCTTTACCTCGTCCCTACTTTTTTGGTAACTTCTCTTATTTGACTCAATTGGTGATCCCTTCATTTTCTTAAATGCAGCTCTTTTCGTTTTGATGGCATTTCTAACTCCTGGTGTAAGCCAGGGAGGTCTATCGTTTTTTCTACTACGTTTATACTTAAATGGTATGTGTCTACTCTGAACTGCTTTCAATATAGTCTTAAAAGAATTCCAGGATTCACATGTATCTAATCTTTCAAACTCACTGTTCCAATCTATCTGGGCAAGTTCATTTCTCAATTTGTCAAAGTCTGCTTGATTAAAATTTGGAACCAGAAGGAGATTATCTTTGAGCTTAACATTAGATGAGATATTAAAGTTTACTATACTATGATCGCTTTTACCGAGTCCCTCACCGATGGTTACATCACTCACTAGTTCTCTGTTGTCAGAGAAGACTAGGTCAATAATTGAACATAATCTAGTTGGTTCAGTGACAAACTGATGCATAAAAAGTTCCTCTTCAAAAAGTTGCCTAAACATCATACACTCGTTGGTCTCTACCCTGCCTTCATACCCTCGTAAATTGAAATCCCCCATGATCAGACAATGTGTTTTAAAATTATTACGAATTTCCTCGCAGATCACTCGGTCTGCTTCAACTTGAGGCATTCTCAAAAGATTACCTGAGCCCTGTTCACGGTACCGGTCGCAGCCTGCGACCAGTGGAATCGCTGCGTCCAGACCAATCAGCGTCGAGCACCGGCCGGGCTGGGGGGTATGGAATGTGGGGATGGGGACGGGTGTGACGTCATACCTCTGCGACCGCTGCGTCTGTGATTTCACAGACGCAGCCTGCGACCAGTGGATGTAATGCAAATTGTAATGCAAATTGGCGTACTGCGGCATTTACAAGCGCCGACTCTGTTGTGATGAGGGAGCGTACATATTATTTTGAGGGTACATTCATTGGTAGCTTGGACTCTAGGCACGAACTGAAAGCTGAACATGGAGTAAGTAGGTATTTGGAGGATATTTGTAAAGTACATGACCACCCTATCACCGTCTATCACTGTTTTTTTTTTTGGTTTTAGGGTTCTTATACCTTTGATAGCTTTGTATTTTAAGAGGTAAATGAAGTAACAATCTTCCCATTTCTGGGAAGATTAAAAGAAATTGTAATGCAGTATTTAATAAAACACGCTATCACAAGTTTTCCCGAAGGTGAACTATTTCCTTTAAGGTATCCAATTTTCTAGTTGTGATGAGGTACCCATTATCGTCAAAATATTGTTTGAAATTCAAACACTGTGTTTCTGATTTTTCCATGCAAATTTCAATAATTTTCCACCAAAATGCAATTAAAATGGGTGGTAATTATGATCTGTGTGGCAAATAAGGCTCACTTTGTGGCATAATGCTCAGTGTAGCAAGCAAGGGCAGGGCATAATGGCATAATGCTGCAGTATAGCAGGGTAGATTATGTTGCCATTTTATCCTAATAAGAGTTGGTTATATTTTATGTAGAAGAAAATATAATCAACTCTTATCTTATCAGGATAAAATGGCAACATAATTGAACCTGACCTAGCCCCAGACAGGAGATTGGTTCGCTACAAGACCTAACGGGGGGCTTTGCCCCCCGGCCCCACCATAGTATTTTGAGGGAGGCTGCCCGCTGCACCGTCCTTCTTGTGTCAACATTTGAGACAGAAGTTTGAATCCAGGCCTAAGTAAACAGCTAAACAATAAACAGATGCCACAAACTGAGCCAAACTTGCCACATATGTCTCAAAATTAAAGTAGGCAAAAAGTATTCCCCAATTAAAATCAATCATGAATATTTGTCCTATCATAGTCAAAGATATGAGTACCAATATTAACCCTTCAAACTACTGTCATCAAGACATTACAGTCACCATTCATACTTAAGTCATCATATTAACTATGATAACACATTTAAAATAAGCCCCAACCCAAAGGTACTTGTGTTTTATGCTTGTTCTTAGATGTGTAAAACTTGCTCCAAAGTAACAATTTGTATAAATTGAATATTTTGTCTCAGTACACTGTTATTGTGTAACCTTATCTTACCTGCATATCATATTGCAATGCCCCCTTGTATGTTTTGTTTCTCTGTGCACAATATGAGTTGGTTTGGGGCATTGCTTGCTGCAAGGTTTGAGGACTAGCTAGTGGCTGTGGCTGACATTTAGTGTCATATTTATTAGGTACCAGTAATATGCTATAGGTGAACCAGTCACAGACCCAAGTATGTGGTGGTTTCATGTAACAATTTGGTGTGTGTTAAACAGACTGACATGTCATCTGTGACCATCACTGTGACCAAAACATTGATTTTTTTATTAAACCAATTGATCATATCTAATAAAGTTTAGCATTCTTGCTTTTTAAATGCCAAAGGATGATCAATGTATCCTAATACAGAACCCATGGTGATCATATCTGCCAGATATTTGTTTGCAAACCCAATTTTAGGTGGTTATCATATAGTCGCCTGGACAGCAGCTGGGTCACTATGGCAATTTTTGGTAAAAATAACTACCTATTTATGGTGTTGTTGGAGAACAGTTTTCAGTCCAGTTGTATAGCCTGTTGTGAGGTCCTTCCGACCTGACCAGGGACTGCACGAGCTGCTTTGTTGCCCTGCAGACATGCTCAAGGGCTCCTCCGACCTGCCCAGGGGCCCCTCCAGTCTGGCTAGGAAATCACCCGGCATGTTCAAGGGCCCTTCCGACCAACCACAGGAACTGTTCAGTCTAGCCCGGGTCCCCTCTGATTTACCCAGGAGCCCTCCGATTTTCCCAGCAGCTCTTCTGGTTGGACTGTAGTGGCTGGTGGTGGTCTGACCTTGTACCATGCCCCCTGGTGGTCTGACCTGGGTACCTAGCCCTCTGGTGGTCGGACCTGATATCCTGGGGGGGGGGGGGTCAATTGGCCCCTGGACATCACCAAGCAGATTTGTGAATGATTCAAAAATTGCATGAATGATTCAATCAGGATTCACTGGCAAACATGAATGATGCAATCATGATTCAATCACTCAACATTACCACTGGTGAATGATTCACAGTGATTCACAGGCTTACTTGAATCAATCATGAATCATTCATTCAATGAATCATTCATGAATCATTCATTCAATGAATCATTCATGAATCATTCACTCACAATAATTATCAATGCGTAAGTGCAAACATAAGTGTAGGAACAGGGGGGCCATGGCCCCTTCCCTTTTTGAGCTGTGGGGGCCAGCAATGCTAACTGGCCCCTCACTTTTTAGGATGGATACCAGCATTCCAGGACTGTACCGTCCGTTAAAAACGTAAAATATGTCATAGCGATTTATCCAGGCTGTCAAAAAAAGAGTGGGCCCTCTGGAGGGAGAGGGGCAGGGAGGCCACAGTGAGCCCTCTGGAGGTCTGAGTAGCCCCTCTGGAGGTCGGAGAGGACTAGGTAGGCCAGATTGAGCCGTCTGGAGGTCGGAGAGGGCCAGGGAGGCCGGAGTGTGCCCTCTGGAGGTGCCTATATAAACTTGAATCTTACTGCATCTAGTTTTGGGCCGCGGCCCCACATTGTTTCAAATGTTACCAAGACTGGAGCCGGTTTTCATTATTAGGCTACGGTGGACGCTCAAATAAAGGGATACCGGATGATATTGCTAAGCTCATATGACACTGAAAATACAAAATTGAAGATATTTGTCATGTGCTGACTGGTTTTCAGCTCCGGTCTTGTGTTCAAAATTGATCTGGTTTGAAATGACTAACCATCGTGTGGTGTTACTTGTCTTTCATGGTTGACGCCAAAAATTACGCTGTTTACTTTGCCTCTGTCTCAGGGTGTAGTTTCGTATTCAGTGGGGGGCGGGGGGGGGGGCTTGGGCCCCCAACTTGGGCTTTAGCCCCCCCCCCCCCAACTTGGGTGATAAAGTGGATCGAATCCGGGGAGAAATTCGTATCTTTAAGGTTTTGATGGTACTTTGGGCGTTTTTTCCCCACCTCAGCCCCCTCAACTTGTTTGGAGAAGCTACGCCCCTGATCTGTCTCATTGGGACAAATACGCTCACTCTCATATTTGTGGGTAATTCGGAAGTTATCTCAAAACCTGTATATGATATTTATGAAGCTGTAAGAAGATACTCGATAATTTGCGAAGTATTTATGTCGCAATAATAACTATAAGGTCTCATTTTTTAATTTTTTTACTTAAGTATACATTTTATCGATGGTTTGTGATGTATACCTAGCAGGGACGTAGCCAGGGGGGGGGGAGGTACTGGGGCCAGGTCAATATCAGGTCAAATTTTGAAATACAAAATGCATTAATCCTATTCCCTGCGGGAGGCCAAAATAACGATTCCCTGCGGGGGGGCAGATTCTGCCCCCCCCCCCCCCCCCCCCAGAGATATTGTGCATAGGCGGTTCCAGGTATGCAGCTTGGTTGGCACTACCAGCCCGCACCAGTAGATATTGCCTCCCATTTTGTGTACCTGAGTACGCCTCTGCCCAAATTATGTGCAATCACTAGTATTTTGCTTCTATATTGCTAGGCAAGTGCATTTCGTGCATTCATTGTGCCGTAAAACTCACAATAACCCGCGCCGGGCCGGGAGTGGGGGGGGGCGTTTAGACGCCCCCCCCCCCCCCCAGCTTTTTGACGATAGCGAAAAAACGGCGGCGCGTAGCGCCGCTGTCTTTTGCGCACCTGTTTGGGCATCAATTGCGCATACTTTGCGAAAAATTTGACTCCGAGTCACCAAAGGTCAGGTCACGATGTCAGATCACGTGACCCGACCTCCGAAAATGTTTGAAGTCGTGCCACAACCACAGTTTTATACTGAGCAGTTTTAAACTTTCAGGATATGATAAACATATCATTCCCAAAAAAAATATATCTCGGATTTTTTATGTTGGTGACGTAAGGTCAGGTCAATTTCGTGTCCTCCCTATAAGTCAATGGGGAAAACTTCAAATCCCTCCTTTTCAGAGAACATCTGTCAGATCAGTCTCATTCTCTCAGCATCATGTCTCCTTAGGCCATTCGTGATGGCCCTGGTGCAAATTTTGATAAGTGGCTCATGTAAAGGTCATTTGAGGTCACCCGAGGTCACCAACAGTTTATTGTCAATAACTTTTGATAGAGATGAGATAGAAGCCCCAAAATGGCACCAATGTGTTTGTCTCATGAAGTCGCATCGACTCATATGCAATATGACCCACCGTGACCTATTTGGGTCACCATGTGACCTTGACCTGAGGTCAAATTTTGAAATTGTTCTTGAAAGGTCATGATGTATATGATTTGATGCGCCTTGACGATAGAAACAATAAATGTTGTATCGTTACTAGTTAAAAAGTTATTCGCAAAAACCGTTTTCCGAGATCTTTGATGACCTCTGGAGTCATCCCCCCGGCCCGAGTCGGGATTCTCGAGCACCGGCCCGGCGCGGGATAAGCAAGCAAACCCCACGACTTCGTTCAAAACCGTTCAGACGTGACAATCCGCCTCCCAAAAACGAGGACCTGGCACCGCCTCTGGCGGACCGATTTTTTTCCTATGTTTAACAACACGTGTAATTGAATGCTAAGTAAAGTCCTAAAGTTTCAAAACACTAACGGTTTGGGAGCGGCAATAGAAAAATCACTGTCGGGAATAGGGTTAAAAGACACATGTTTCTGGTTCAGTTTCGTCCCAGGATTCCCCCCCCCCCCCCCCCCCCCCCCCAGCCAATGGCGGGTTAATGCATTTTGTTTTGAAACAATGTATGCAAACCATTATTAAAGGAATACAATAATGGGTTCAGAAGTGCTTAATGAACATTGCTATTTTAATGAAGCTATGGACTCTTGCATAAGTGCAGTTCAGTTCAGTTCAGTTCATGTATATTTCAAATCCTTCCACACAGTGGTTTACTGTTTGATTCGAGTACAATATAGGTACAGGACGAACAACACAGAAAAGAAGAGTACATTGAGGCATATACAGACGTCGGTTATAGCGCATAGATGCTAAAACAGATGACCAGGCACTAAATCACACTAAATGTTTTGTACAGAATCTAATGCAAATCCTACACACGCCACACGTTCAAGGATGATTTGTTAGAGTGGAGAGAGGGTTTGGTATCGTATGAGATCCGAAGGCGGCCCTCGGCAGGCTATTCCAGAACTGAGCTGCCCGATAGGAGAAAGTACTGCGAGCCAAGGAAAGCCGAAAAGGTGGAAAGCTAAAACTACAAAAATTATTTTGTTTCAGAACAACTCAACACCTGTATCAGTGCCCGCTCTGCAGCACCTTGTTTGGCGATGAGGATTCAGCGACCGAACATGCAGCGACGTGCGACGGACAATTTCAAGGCCTCTTATACGGCTGCGAATCATGTGATAGTCTTTTTGCGCAGCCGGAGGTTTGCGACCGCCACATCGCAACCTGTGGTTTAGAAGGCAATGCAATCGAGGCCACTGGTGGTCAGGAGGCCGATGTAGACAGCATCCAAGGGATCAACGCAACTCAGATTCTTTTGGACGCAATGGAAGAACATTATGCAAGATTTAACAAAATGAATGCTAGTAGAAAGCGCCAGCACTGGCAGGAAATGGGGCACGTGATGAGAGTAACAGCAGACGCTGCCAGACAGCGATGGAACAAGTTGGTTTATTCACACAAACGATGCGTGGATAACGCAAGTTCCAAAAGGAGTGGACGTGGCAGCATGACCAAATGGGTCCATGCAGAGCAAATGACGCGTATCCTCGGTAGCAACCCTGCGATCACGCCCAGGTGTGTGTCCTCCATGGCCGAGGACAAAGAAAACAGAGAAGCCTCTGTAGAGAGCCCAGAAGCCTCTGAAGTGCGGCCTGCGCTCGTAAGTTTGGACCCAAACACACAGCCAACAACATCCAAAGAGTCCACTCCAACTACCGCTACTACACCCCACACTGGTCGCTCTCCTCAAACTTCCTCCACTCCACTCCACACTGGCCACTCTACTCCGACCAATTCCAAACACAAAGGCATTCGACGTCAGAGACACAGAAACGCTTTCCTCGAAGACTACATCAAGAGGAAAGAACAGAGGGAAGAAGAATACTTCGGACGAAAAGCGGACAGAGAGGAAAGGCGGCTGCAGGTAGAGGAGCAGCGCTTGAAGGTACTTCAGGACCTGGTCATCAAGCTGGATGCACGACGAGACTAGATGCGGTGCTGATAGTGAGCGGTTATCTGCCTCAAGTGATTACCGTTCTGCGATCTCAGTATGCCTGTTGTGGACGTTTTGACATACTCACAGGTAATGTGTGTGCCTGTGGTTGTGTGCGTATTTATATATATATATATATATATATATATATATATATATATATATATATATATATATATATATATATGTGTGTGTGGGAGAGAGCATAGGAGCAGGTATTTGCCGTGCATAGATGGTTGATTTATCCAAGAATATAAAGCATATGTATGCTTGCCTTACGTTGCTTTATGTGACACGTTGCTGTATGCTTATGTTGATAGGATGTCTATGCAACAAAGCAGTGTGTTAGTAGCCGTATGTGGGAGAGAGAATAGGAGCAGGTATTTGCCGTGCATAGATGGTTGATTTATCCAAGAATATAAAGCATATGTATGCTTGCCTTACGTTGCTTTATGTGACACGTTGCTGTATGCTAATGTTGATAGGATGTCTATGCAACAAAGCAGTGTGTTAGTAGCCGTATGTTTAGCCAAGTATGTGCATGTGCTGCGAATATTTTGCACACAAAGCCGTTTCAATAAAGTGCAAAACCGGGATGTTCTCAGGTGCGTTGCTTGGAAGCGATATTGGTGTCGGGATTTTTGCACAGCTATCAGACGGTTTGTGAACCCCTCGGGGCCTCGACACCATCGGCTGACTGCGCTCCTGCGCGCGTGCTGAGGTGAGGGCGTCACTGCTGCGCGCCGGCCGGTCAGCGGGTCACGGTCGGGCCCGCGGCCGGACGAATACATCGCACTTTGCAGTGACGTGAACGATTGGGCCAGACTCTCACATTGTTATAACACACTGATTCTGTGCTAAATATCACTGAGTAGAAAGAGGCTTATCAGGAGAGAGGGCCAACTCAGTGCATAGCATGTGTCCTGTTCCATTTTAGATTGTACCTATCCACAGAATCACCACCGCCATTTCCAGCCAATCCGTAGACATGCTCTGCGTCGGAAATTCAGAACATAAAGCGATATCCATTGTCTGACCCTGTATTATGCGACAAAGGCATGAAAGGACATAGTTCACCTTCGGAAAACTTGTGATAGCATGTTTTTTATAAAAAAATGCATTACAATTTCTTTTCATATTCCCAGAAATGACCGCCAAACATGTCAATTTAGAGCACAAGGTCGTATATTATTAATTTCAATTATCCGGTATCAGCGTAACTAAAGCAACGTCAATTTGTCTCACCCTGTATTTTGCGACAAAATGCATTAATCCGTCTGCAGTCAGTGGCAACGGCATCGCTACAACCCGCCGACAAGTCATGATACACTACAAGGCAGACTGGAAGCACGAACGTTGCCATTTTCATATATCATCCTCTTCTACATGCGCATCGTCCACATATCCTCGACAAGGCGGATGCGTTTTTGCACCGCCGCTGCTCCATCAGCGTCATCCTCACCACCATCTCCATCCTCTGCATCACGGTGTACAACATCCACGTTGGGCCACTCATCCTGGTTCCCATTGCAGATGTTATGAAGAACACACGCAGCACATGTGATCTCCACAGCTTTCTCAACTGACTTAGTCTCGAGGTACGACAATCTCCTGAATCTGCCTTTCAGAATACCAAAACTATGTTCGACTACTACTCGGGCACCAGACAACTTGTGGTTGAAATGTTTTTTTTGCTGGAGAGTTGGTTGGCCTGGGCCATGTGCCCTTATCTGGTTTTCTCGGAAAGGTGTCACAAGGTAGGTAGACAGCTGAAAGGCCGAATCACCCAATATGTGAGAATCAGCAGGCAGAGCCTGGTTGCGGAACTGTTGAGATTGCAATTTGAGTCCGAATGGACTGTTCTTGAAAACTCGAGAGTCGTGAACAGAACCAGGGCCCTGTTCACGGTACCCGGTCGCAGCCTGCGACCAGCGTCCAGTTTAGGCTCCACCCCTGCGCTGTGACGTCACGAAAATGCCGGTGCCGTGAACACCTCTGCGACCGGTGGATGCGGCCAGAAAGTGGTACAAACGTGACGCGTCTGCGCCAAACCTTTTGCGTCTTGTGCTACGGTGCTTGGTCGGCCTTGGCTTGGTCCATAAACCAAGCAACAACTCTCAAGAGACACTCAATATAATAAGATATTGACAAATGACAAGTAAGTTTCGTTCAATTGTAAGTAGGTATGGAAAGGGGGCCAAGATATTTATATTGATAAATTTAACTAACACTAACTAACAAACTAATTTAACTTTAACAGTAACTTTAGCTAATTTAACTTAAGTTACTAATACATTAACTATTTAAAACCCACCCACATTTCATGATATCTCATCTGGCAACATTAAATTAAGGTTTAGGTTAAGGTTTATATAGTGGGCTTTAGGTAGATCATGAAAGTGGTCGGGACTAGTGGTTGTCGTTCAGCACCTTTTGTACTGCGGCCCAGTGTCGGTCAAGACAATTCTTAACTGTTGACGGTATCGGTGCGGCAGGCGTCACCAATGTCCAGTACTAGGAGCGGTGGCGTCACACATCCATACCGATCAAGGTTAATGTATTGTAAGGATAATATGGAAGCACTGCAGCCCTGTATGAAAAGCGTGAATTGGAATGTAGATGGGCGTTAAGCAGAGGCTGTGACTGCGCATGCGCTGAGGGGCGGAGCGCCCCGTTAGGTCTTGTAGCGAACCAATCTCCTGCATGGGGTTAGGTCAGGTTCATTTATGTTGCCATTATTTAGCATCAAGGAACAACCTGGGTGCAAAGTTCACCCAAGATTCCCATCCTTCTAGGCTGCTGTTCGTGCCGGTGCAAGCGCAGTCACAACCTCTGCTTAACGACCGTCTACATTCCAATTCATGCATATGAAAATTGTTGATGGCGGATGGCGATTGGCGAGTTTATATAAATGACGTTAAAACGCTAAAGGCTACCCAATCTCCATCTATCACGCTCACGTGAAAGGGCCCGAGCATAGCGCAGCGTTCTCTTCAAGTTTAAAAAAGTTTAACCAATGTCACGCAGCGAGCGTTCGAATCAATAAATGACGTCAGAAAGGATACAATTCACATCTTCATGTGGGGCTGCAGTCTTCCATATTGTCCTCTGGTTACATCAACCTTGATCGGTGATGACGGCAGAGAGTTGGTGGCGCCTGCCACACCGATACCCTGTGGACAGTAGTGGCTGAGCTGACCTCTGCTGGAAGTTTGTTCCATGCAGTCACCACTTGATTTGTGAAGAACTTGCCGCAAGGTTGTAGGTTGCATCTTCTGACTTCCAGCTTCAGGCTGTGCCCCTAGTCCAATTATCCTCAGAGCTTGACAAATTGTGTGTGGTCTACTGCTACTTTATTTGTATAATTTGATTGTATATAATTAATCAATAATTTTGTCATCCCTCCCCTAACCCTCTTATTTTGGCCACAATAAGCATTCTTGTGTCCTTGCATTTACAGGATGGCTGGAGGAGGAGAACTTCCCGATCAAAGGATGCTGGAGGAATTGCTCCAGGAAGAAGCTATGAGGGAATTTGAAGAAGAGAGTGATGTTGATATGGATGACAACATGGATGCACTGATGATGTACGATTTAGTGTTATCTACAATATGCTATTAAAGGAAATAGTTCACCTTTGGAAAACTTGTGATAGCATGTTTTTGTTAAATACTGCATTACAATTTTTTTATCTTCCCAGAAATGGCCACCAAACATGTCAATTTTTTAACACAAGGTCACAAATTATTAATTTCATCAAAACCATATGCATGTTTTTTTAATCTGGCTCCTTCCATCACACAGATGAAAACAATGTCTCAGCCGATCAGCTTTAAAGTAGAACACGCTCGCACTATGGTAACCATGGCAACCACGTCAATGAACACTACATGCAAGGTGATTGGCTGACTAGAAGCCTCTGCCCAGGTGTCTCCCAGCACCGCATTCCTTTGTATACAAAATCAAATATCTTGGGCTAGAGTCTTTTCAGCTGTGGGTAGCGGTATGGAGGGCTAATTTAACATGGGCTACAAAACTGCTATCTCAGTTCAAAACCCCATGTTGAAGGTGAACTATTTCCTTTAAGGGTTATGCTCTATGCATGCATGGGCTACACTCTGCAACAACAATATTAATGTGTAATGTGATCTATGAAGAAGGAAGGACTTGAATGTATAATGCTCCCAGGCACTATGTAAACATGTAATTTGAGGCATTGCCTTTGCACATTATATATTGAATCGATGATATATTTGAGACATACCTAAATAATCACCAGAGGCTTTTTGTTAAAGGTCACCAGCAAAGTAATTTGTTCTGTGTGTAGGTACCTGTCCATTTGTTCCCATTAAACAGATAAGGTAGAATAAATATATTTTACTATTTTTGTGCTAGTGCAGATTGATGCATCTTTCTCATGTATTGTACTCTTGTGTATTAAACAATAGATGCATGGTGAATTGTTGTCATATGAGACTTGAGAGTAACACAGAATTGGTGTTTACAGGCTGAATGAAGATGAAGCTGCTCATCAAGAGAAGTTAGAAAACTTCTATGAAGAGGTTGTGCCACTCCTGACTCCTGTGCAGTTCAAGGAACAATTCCGACTCACAAGGGAGTCTGTCGCTCACGTGTTGGACGCATTTGGTCCAGAAGACGAAGAACCGGAGACACCCATGGAGAAGAAGCTGCTACTAGTGCTGTGGTACCTAGGTAGTATTGTTAGCTTTCGAAAGCTTGCCATGGTGTTTGGCATGGCACTAGGTGCAGCTTGGTCTAGTGTGGACCAAGTTGTGAAGCTTCTGGTGGGATTAAAGGGAAGATATATTAGGCTGCCATCAGTCGATCAGTTGGAGGAGGTGATGGCGAGATTCCGGATGAAAGGTGTGCCTGGAGTGATCGGTGCAGTCGATGGGTGCCATATACCTATATCAAGGCCTCATGAGGATGAGCACGCATATGTCAATAGAAAGCACTTCCACTCGATCAATTTGATGGCAGTTGTAGATGACACTTGCAAATTTATTGATGTATGCATTGGTTGGCCTGGTCTGTAGAATGCTCCTATTCTTAAGTTATCCCTATTACCTGCACCAATTTTAATGTCTATCCAAATTGATTATACGTCCTTCGCTTTTAATGGATCATCAATCCTCGTAGCACCGTACAAACTGTTGACGTATACAAACACCCCGCCACCCTGTCGTGATTTCCTGCAGTACGAAAACATGTTGTAACCTTGTAGTTCGAAGTCCTGTAGCCTATCACCACAAAATTCCTCACTAACCCATGTTTCTGTTACACAAATAATATCCGGTTTTTAAATACCAACATAGCATCTGAACTCATCAAATTTTGATCTAATGCTCTGTGCATTTAACATTATACATCCAATATTACATTTAGGTGTCTCTCTACCACTGCTACTACTGCTGCAGTTATGATTTGAACCTTCACCATTGCCTACTTCTCGATGCCCTTTTACCTGTCTTCTGACCCCCCCTCTCACCTAGTTTCCCTGAATCACCCTTGCGTATGCAGCCCCCAGTACTGTCGCCCCCTCATCCGATAAATGCAAACCATCCCTCATGTAGTACACGTCGCTGCCATAAAACTTATCCCCCAGGTCGACAAACTCAAACCCCATAGCCGAGCATAGCTTACTCACAGAGTGGTTTGCTGACAGGGCTCTGGAGCACCACTCCGTGCCGACTGCAGCTCGAAGGAGGATGCCAGTGATGACGATAGTCTTCCTAGCCTCCTTCAGCGTCTGCAGCAGTTGCCTATATTCCTGTACAAGCTTTACGCTGCGCCTTGGTCCAACGTCATTAACCCCCACTTGTACGATGATCGTTTCGGGATCGCACGCACGTAGTTCGTCCTGGATAATAGGGCCAAGTTCGGACACTTTTACTCCTGGTTTGACGGCACACCTGTCCTCCCTCCCACAAAACACTCTTCCAAGGGGCCTCACCCGCGAATCACCGATCATCAAATATCTAATCTTTTCCTTAGGTTCCTAGACAGGCTCCAGGACACTGAACCTGTTCGATAAGGAAACACAATGCTCCTGCTCTCCGGGAATGCGATGCCTCTTGCTACCCTGGATGTGCTGTCTATTCTTATCTTGTACAGTTATCCAACCATCTCTCTTTTCTTCTATCTTCTCTTCTTTCTTCTTCTCTATCTTCTCTTCTATCAGCTTTTCTATCGTCTCCCCAAGCTGCTCTCTACTCTGCTCTTCTATCTTATCTCCTATCGTTTCTACTATGCTCCTTCCATCTTCTCTTCCCTCTTCCCTTCCATCATACTTTTTAATTTCTCTTCTATCTTGTCTTTTATCATCACTCCGATGATCTCGTCTATCTTTTCTTCTATTTTATCTAGTATCTTCTTTTTTATCTGTTTTATCTTCCTTTCTATCATCTGTTCTATCTTCTTATCCAGCTTCTCTTCGATCATCACTCCTATCTTATCTTCTATTTTCTCTTCTATCTTCTTTTCTATCTTCTCTTCTATATTCTCTTCACTCTTATCCTCGCTCTTTTCTTCTCTCATCACACCTCTCTTCTCTTCGCTATCCTCTTCTCTGTCAGCATCTACCTTCTCTTCTCTAGTCGCTAGAAGCTAATATCTCTGCAACCACACGTCCGATTGACAAGTGGTCTTCTTGGCTGAGCAGCCCCATCCAACCTACCCTGTTCGTGACCAGTGCCGACCCATGTGGGTGACTACCACTGCGCGTGGCGCGTGAGGGGCGTTTATTTATTCATGCCACTCCACAACAGGTCATTTACCCAATTACAGGGAGTATCGGCGGGTCATATTGGCGCGTGTTGAAAATAAATTTGTCGCAAAAACTCCACAACGGCTGGGCCGATTATGGTCAAATTTGGTGTGTGGTTAGAGACAACTTAGATGCGACTTTTCTACAAGTCAGGGGTGGAGTGCCTCTGCACGTGCGCACGTGCACACCCCTATTATGTATCTCAAGAACGGCTGAGCCGATTGTGTTCTATTGTGGTGTGTGGTTAGGAACCTCTCAGCCGACGCCTTCCGAAAGTCAGGGGTGATGTGTCTCTGCACGTGCGCACGTGCGCACCCCTATTCTATACCTTAGTAGCGGCTGAGCCGATTGTGTTCAAATTTGGTGTGTGGTTAGACCTCTCAGCCGACGCTTTTCCAAAAGTCAGGGGTGGGTGCCCCTGCACGTGCGCACATGCGCGCCCCCTATTCTATATCTCGGTAGCGACTGAGCCGATTGTGTTCAAATTTGGTGTGTGGTTAGAAACCTCTCAACCGCCACTTTCACAAAAGTTATGAGTGGGGTGCCGCTGAATGTGCGCACGTGCACACCCTTTATGTATCTCGGAAACTACTTATATGATCGAGTTGAAATTCGCCATACATTTCGTTCGCACTCGCTCGTTCATCGCCAACTACGGCGTTTTACTGGTTTCATGTTCCATTTGATCATGGCAGACGTGTTCATTCGCAGATCACTGGTTGTCTGGTCCATTTTCAACGTTTTTATGATGCTTTTTACCACGTGAGAAACTTCCAGATGTCAACTTATTCATTATGATTCCAGTTTCTTCTCTTCTGGTCTCTTCACCACTCGTTGTCCTACTTTCCTTCCCTCTGTTCTCCGTATCTGCTCTTCTCTCCCAAGCCATATTATCATCTCCTCTGCTGACCTCTTCCGCTCACCCGCTCTCCTATGTATTTCCTTTACTCTGTTCTCGTATCTCCTCTCCAAAAAGATGAAACATTTCCTTGAACTTTTTGCCTTGTCCTTGCGTCCGTCCGTCCGTCCGTCCGTCCGTCCGTCCGTCCGTCCGTCCGTCCGTCCGTCCGTCCGTCCGTCCGTCCGTCCGTCCGTCCGTCCGTCCGTCCGTCCGTCCGTCCGTCCGTCCGTCCGTCCGTCCGTCCGTCCGTCCGTCCGTCCGTCCGTCCGTCCGTCCGTCCGTCCGTCCGTCCGTCCGTCCGTCCGTCCGTCCGTCCGTCCGTCCGTCCGTCCGTCCGTCCGTCCGTCCGTCCGTCCGTCCGTCCGTCCGCCCGCCCGCCCGCCCATGCCATATTTATGTTGTGCCGTATCTATATAGGCGGCCGCACACTGTGGCCATTCGGCGCACGGAACTCCGCGCGCCGAATGGCCACAGTGTGCTGCTGCCTTAAAGCTCTATAGCGCAATATTGACGCCATTATCCCAAATTTAACAAACTTAATTTGTATTAAGTTAAGTGAGTTTTGGAGAAACAAACCTTACCATCGTTTTCAGCTGCACTTTCCTTCATATTTTGTTTAATAAACCGGTGTATATTTGCCAGAAAGGTGAAACATTCCAGTGAACTTTTTTTCAGAACACTAGCAGCGAATGGGCGCCAAATAACCCGAGAAGTTGCGGCGCCCCTATGCCCACATCCTCATCAACACTAGCACCGTTGCTGTACGTGCTCTCCTCACTTTGACATTTAAGCCTTTTAAATGATCTTAAACTGTTTTTTTTCAGACGAAGAAACTCTGGCGGCCTTACTAGACGTCCTGAAACTCTCTGCGCTGGATGCAGCTCTAAAAACGGGTGACCCCGCCATCGAGGGAACTGTGCTCAAGTGTGCCGGAGCGCACGTAGAGTGCAAAACAGTGTAAGGATGCATTCTGCTCTGGGCGGTGGTGCACTGTGTGCTGTGTCTGGGAGAGAAGGGAGGTCGGGCGACGCTTCTCACGGTACTTCAGCGTTTGTGCCTGGGGTTGACGGAGAACGCCCCGCGCAGTGCCGTAAAGAAAACGGAAGGTCTAAAGGCGTACCTGATGATATAGCTTGTCGGTGAGAGACCGTTGTCTGCATATTGTTCTTGGTGTTGGCGCACAGCCTCGTCGGGCTTTGTGCCTGGGGTTGACGGAGAACGCCCCGCGCAGTGCCGTAAAGAAAACGGAAGGTCTAAAGGCGTACCTGATGATATAGCTTGTCGGTGAGAGACCGTTGTCTGCATATTGTTCTTGGTGTTGGCGCACAGCCTCGTCGGGCTTTGTGCCTGGGGTTGACGGAGAACGCCCCGTGCAGTGCCGTAAAGAAAACGGAAGGTCTAAAGGCGTACCTGATGATATAGCTTGTCGTTGACAGACCGTTGTCTGCATATTGTTCTTGGTGTTGGCGCACAGCCTCGTCGGGCTTTGTGCCTGGGGTTGACGGAGAACGCCCCGCGCAGTGCCGTAAAGAAAACGGAAGGTCTAAAGGCGTACCTGATGATATAGCTTGTCGTTGACAGACCGTTGTCTGCATATTGTTCTTGGTGTTGGCGCACAGCCTCGTCGGGCTTTGTGCCTGGGGTTGACGGAGAACGCCCCGCGCAGTGCCGTAAAGAAAACGGAAGGTCTAAAGGCGTACCTGATGATATAGCTTGTCGGTGAGAGACCGTTGTCTGCATATTGTTCTTGGTGTTGGCGCACAGCCTCGTCGGGCTTTGTGCCTGGGGTTGACGGAGAACGCCCCGCGCAGTGCCGTAAAGAAAACGGAAGGTCTAAAGGCGTACCTGATGATATAGCTTGTCGTTGACAGACCGTTGTCTGCATATTGTTCTTGGTGTTGGCGCACAGCCTCGTCGGGCTTTGTGCCTGGGGTTGACGGAGAACGCCCCGTGCAGTGCCGTAAAGAAAACGGAAGGTCTAAAGGCGTACCTGATGATATAGCTTGTCGTTGACAGACCGTTGTCTGCATATTGTTCTTGGTGTTGGCGCACAGCCTCGTCGGGCTTTGTGCCTGGGGTTGACGGAGAACGCCCCGTGCAGTGCCGTAAAGAAAACGGAAGGTCTAAAGGCGTACCTGATGATATAGCTTGTCGTTGACAGACCGTTGTCTGCATATTGTTCTTGGTGTTGGCGCACAGCCTCGTCGGGCTTTGTGCCTGGGATTGACGGAGAACGCCCCGTGCAGTGCCGTAAAGAAAACGGAAGGTCTAAAGGCGTACCTGATGATATAGCTTGTCGTTGACAGACCGTTGTCTGCATATTGTTCTTGGTGTTGGCGCACAGCCTCGTCGGGCTTTGTGCCTGGGGTTGACGGAGAACGCCCCGCGCAGTGCCGTAAAGAAAACGGAAGGTCTAAAGGCGTACCTGATGATATAGCTTGTCGGTGAGAGACCGTTGTCTGCATATTGTCCTTGGTGTTGGCGCACAGCCTCGTCGGGCTTTGCCTCTTAATATCATGGAGCTTCTTAATCTTATGCCTCTTAATCTCATGGAGGGTGTTCCGGTAAACCAGGTGTCGGACATCAATGCTGGAAACATATGGACTCGTCGGTAAGATGGGGTGCTGGGACGTGCTCATAGTGTGGCTAATGAAGCCATGTGTTGGATGTCAAATGTCCCCTTCCTCTTCTCTGTCCTCTCCTCATTTCGTGTTTTGCTTTCCCCTCCTCTCCCCTACACTCATCAGCTCCCCTCTCCTGTTTTCCTCATTTGTTCTGCTCTCCTTCCTGATGCTACACTGTCCCATCATCTCTGCTTCTCAGTTCATAGAAATGAAGAATTTTGCTCTGAAATTAAAATGACTTGCTCTGAAATAACGAGCTATTTATGCAACTAATCATATCGCATGGTTTTCCCACAAACCATCGGATTGTTGCATAGTTCATTTCTGAACTGGACCGTTACCATACAGTTCAGAAATACAATTTGTAACCAAATATGATGCTGCTAAGCTGCTGTTTTGTTTGTCGGACTGTGTTTGACCTTGTCTCTCTGTGTGTTGTTCCATCAAATGGGAGCCTATGCTGTCCGTCTCGCTCTCTGAGCTCCTGGAAGTCCCCGGCCGGCAGGGCTTCAATGCCCGGGAGCTGCGCGCCTTCACCGCCCAGACCTGCCGACACCTGACATCACTGCTGGAAACATTTGGACTCGTCGGTAAGATGGGACGCTGCTCATAGTGTGGGACGTCAAATGTCCCCTTCCTCTTCTCTGTCCTCTCCTCATTTCGTGTTTGCTTTCCCCACCTCTCCTCTACACTCATCAGCTCCCCTCTCCTCTGTTTTCTTCCTTTGCTCTGCTCTCCTCCACTATGCTACACTGTCCCATCATCTCTGCTTCTCAGTTCCTCTGCTCCTCTCGGTAGCCTTTATGCCTCGTTCTATTTTGTTCAAAATCGTAGAAAGAAGTCTGATTCGAATATGTATACTAGGGCGTCGCTCGCCGACCCTTTTATGTGTTTGTTTGTCCGGCAGAGACTTATGGACGTCGGTCGGTCGGTCAGTATGTCGGTCGGTCGGTCGGTCGGTCGGTCGGTCGGTCGGTCGGTCGGTCGGTCGGTCGGTCGGTCGGTCGGTCGGTCGGTCGGTCGGTCGGTCGGTCGGTCGGTCGGTCGGTCGGTCGGTCGGTCGGTCGGTCGGTCGGTCGGTCGGTCGGTCGGTCGGTCGGTCGGTCGGTCGGTCGGTCGGTCGGTCGGTCGGTCGGTCGGTCGGTCGGTCGGTCGGTCGGTCGGTCGGTCGGTCGGTCGGTCGGTCGGTCGGTCGGTCGGTCGGTCGGTCGGTCGGTCGGTCGGTCGGTCGGTCGGTCGGTCGGTCGGTCGGTCGGTCGGTCGGTCGGTCGGTCGGTCGGTCGGTCGGTCGGTCGGTCGGTCGGTCGGTCGGTGGCGTCTGGCGTTTATTTCTCCTCGCGCCTGGCGTTGAAGCCTTTTAATTGATAATTTGTATTTTTGTTTCAGGCGAAGAGACAACAGCAGTGCTGCTGGGCGAGCTAAAGCTCCGAACTTGCGAAACGTCTCTAAAACATGTGAACTACAGGCACATCGCTAGCATGTGCCGGAAAGCAGATTGCATCGCCGTCCAGGGACCTGTCTTCTGCTCTGAGGGTGATGCTCTGTGTGCCTTGAATTGGGAGGGAGGATCCCCCGGTTCGGTCGCTAGGTTTACACTTGGAAGAACTCATACGGTCAAATTATCTTACCTTAGACCTTAGTGATTAAATGTGTGTGTGTGTTCTTTGTTTGTGTTTTTTTTTTTCGTTAATGGTGTTCAATTTGACTCCGATCATTATTTTACTCTTTTATTTATTTGATTAAATTTATATTTTATTATTTTACACTATACTGTTAGGTTTTTGCATCATGGATGTAAAATGGCCAACGTATATACGTTTGCCATTTTACATCATGATGCAAAAACCTAAAATTATAGTGTAGAATATTAAAATATAAATATAATCAAATAAATAATAGTGGTCAAATATCCAACTATAGTTGGTTATTTCATATTGACCTGCATCTTTCGAACCCGTGTCCTGACGATCGTACAAAAAATCGAAATGAGCACCAAAGATAACCCCAATGCTATTTTGAAGCGAATCTGAGTGGGTGTGGTATACATTTCCACCCTTTCGTTGGCGATTTGTGCTGGAAATTCCCGTATTTGTGTCACAATATGCAGTGTTGCACCCTGGAATGCGCCCGTTAGCAATGGCCTATTGTTTGTGGGGAAATATACGTTGAACTGCTATTGAACTGTGTTTTTAAACCCATAGAGGGTGTGCCGGTAAACCAGGCATCTGTAAACCCTCTAGGGGTTGCCTGGTAAGCTTCGACACGGTTTAGTACTACACCTTGGAGTGGTTTTAGGATAAACCTTTAAATGGTTTTGGAGTAAACCCTTTTTGTACCTAAACCCTTCAGTGGTTTACCGATAAGGGTTTAATGGCAAACCTCTGGCTGGTTTAGTATTAAAGGTTTAGAACCTAAACCTTCTGGAGGGCTTAAAAAGTGTTGTCACATTGAATAGGAGAAACTAAATCCCGGGGAGGTTTACTCAGGGGTTTTGAAACCAGTAAGGGGACTTTTTTTGCAGTGTACTGACAAGAAGGTGGAATTCAATTGATGAGGGTTCTTTGTGTATGTCAGTGAACAACCGGGTGTGTATTGCACAGAATAACGTTTTGATATTTTGTAAAAGAAGTTTGTGCTCGAACAGTAGGTAGGAAATAGTTTTGATACACAGCGTGTTATAGATACTGTTACAAGAGCTGCGAGATGTGGAGCATGCTTTGGTGATTAACTTCGAACTTTGTAAACAGTTGAGTAGAATAAGAGAGCAATGTAGGTGCCTTCAGAAACGGGAAAGGGTAAATGGGCGGATTTTATCTGAAGCTGAGGGCAAAGTCATAGCAGTTCGCTGTGAAACCTTACCTGATAGTGCTGACGCTAACCATGGAGAAGTCGCGTCGCTGTCCGAGCACCAATACTCCCAGATCAGCGCAGCGACCGCCGGCCAGGGCACGCGGATCACAACGACGACGGCGGCTGCCGGCCAGGGCCCGCGGATCAGCACCACTGCGGCGGCTGCCGCCGGGCAAAAACTCACCTAACTGGCACACGACATCGTAGAAGGGATGGAGGACTTCGGAGAGATCTAGAGAAGACTTCAGAGCAGGCAGACCACGCTCACGTGTTCATGGCGCGAGGGATAACCTAATGCTGAGGGCAGCTCTTGGGGCATATGCTTAGCAAGGGGCCTACTCCTGCGGGCTGCGCATGTGCTCCTGTAGCGGTGCGTGGCGTGCGTGTATTTTCAGTATACTATCTACAAGGGCGCTATTTAATTCACCTGATGTACTTTCTCACTAACTACTGCATATTCCTGTTCACCTATGCGTTGACTCTGTCTGCCGTAACTTACTCATTTGTCCGCCGTAGCTGTGTATAAAGTTCAAACATGCAGATCTGAATACAGTAGTCCAGGCTCCAAAGTATATAATTATCTGTCTTACCCTCACCGCCCAGCATCTACGGACTACCTCACCATTTCGTTGTGCTGCCGTGGAAGTGGCGAAGGGTTCGGCTCATATTGAGAAAGCACTCTGCACCTGCGCCTACAACGTTCGCGGCTGATGTCATCACCACCAACCGCGACACTCCAACCTCTCCTGGAATCGCGCATTCTCAAGCTCCGTCAGGCTGGGTTCACCGTTGTGTGCACCGTCTGTGACATGGGGACCCCATGTCATCCATCCAAGGTGCTAAGTCAGATGGCTAGGCTGCCATGCATCTCCCTGCCGTTCCGCCACTTGCTTGCGGGCCAGGACGTCATTGAGGAACAGTACCGTAAGGTTCTGCACGTGAACTGGCGAAAGGAAATGGTATTTGATGGCGACATCCCTTCAGATGCAGTGCAGTTTTCAACGGGTGTAGCCTAAGAACAGGTGCTGGGGCACTAGGGTGGTCCACAATGCAACTATTTTTTTCCGATGCAACGGCACCGGGGTTTATCCCATTGCTATTGACCTCAGCTTTCGAAAAAGGTACAATAATGCATATTTTAAATATGTTTTGCTTCGCCTCATTGCAGTTGAAGTTTAACTCAAGCACTGGCAGGGGAGAAGGGGTCAAATTGACTCTACATCCAATGGTTTTTGGAAATATTTCAAAAACCAATCGGATGAAGGGGCCGTAATTTGCGCAAGTCTTCTTAGAATGAAATTGCGCTTCAAATCGTATAACAAATTTTAACCTAGGATTGGGGGTTCCGGAGCCAGGTCAGGTCAAAGTTGGGTCACCAAACCGGAGGTAGCAAAAAGTTACAGTTGTTTGCCTATAACTTTCCAAATACATCATACTATGCAAAAACTGGAATATATATGATGTGATTTCATGACTTACACATGTGTACCAAGTTTCAAGCTAATATCTCGATTTGTTTAGTCATGAGGGCCAACAATATTTTGCCCATTGGCAGCACACAGGGCAACATGCAATGCATTGGCGACCGGGTGAGAAACTAGTGCTCTTGAGCGCGAGGAGCAAGTGCAAGTGCAAGTGAGGAGCCTCTATGTTTTTAAATGAATGTGTGTAGAATTGTCTATTATATCGTTCTCAACCCTTTTTTATATCAATTATAGCAATTATGTGGTGTCAGATCGCACAAAACCTCCAGATTCTAGGGGTTTCCGCTATTTTTCCCCCTAGATCCTACCTTGAAGATCAACCGTAGGAGATAGTAAATCATATTCGCATAAAAAAACGGAGTCCTTGGACAGACCTATCTAATGGCGAAACCCACATCTCTCTACGTGCCTCCTAACCCGAGATCCGAAGTTGACCCCCCCCCCCCCCCCTCCCAAGGCGTGTAGGAACCAGACCCTCCCAGTGTAGGTACGTGTTAACGCTGTTTAGCCCATAACATAAGTGTGAGCATGTGAGCAATGTGGGAACGCCTTGTGCTGCATCAGAATAATGACCATTTCGTGTGACTTGACACTTATTTAAACAATTAAACAATGCATAACATGTATTTACTGCTGTATATTCAAGAACATACCTCATATGATATCATCCGTCATATGTTCGCCACTGTATGCTTTTAATAGCATACCGGCACCATCCGTCTGACACGGCTGAATCTAACGACTGATCAGGCACATTGGTATTGTAACCATTACTGTATGTATGCACCAAGATACAGTATATGTCGCCCCCCCGCCCCGCCCCCCCCCCCCCCCCCCCCCCCCCGCCCCATGTGAGCTCAGAACTTCTTAGTCAGGGTCTTCTTGCAGAAGTCTGGATACTTCGTCCGGTGGAGCTCAACTCCCTGTAGCAGATTCTGTCTGGTTGATTCTTTCTTCGTGAGGATGTCGGTGTAGTCGCTTATCATCTTGACGCCACGTTCTGCGACATCATTTGTGACTTTGACGGTCCTTGCGAACTTGGCAGCCTCCTGGTAGCTTTCATCATCTTGCCATGCTGCAGGATTGTTGTTTAACCACTCAGACCCGACCCCTAGGATGCTAAACAGCGACCAGCTGTGGGGTCCGACCAAGTCCTCCAGCTCAGTGTCCTCGGCTATGTCCTGGAAGACAGGAGGCCCGAGCCGCTGATCCTGGGGGAGAGGTTGAGCGAGAATCTCCTCTGCAAGCCGCGACTTGTCCTTCGCGCCGATCTTCGTGCTGAAGATAGATAGGATCACGACCTCCTCAGTCAGATACCAGCCATGTCGCTGGGTGACTTTGAGTGCCGCATCGGCCACCTCACGATCTACAGCCCTGTACTGGAGCAGCTGCTTGATGAAGATCAGATCGTTGACCGGAGCAACAGCGCCCATACCCGATCTCAGGAAGTGTGGTACATACAGAAGGCAGTTGAACTGCACGAATCGGCGCAGGGTCTTGACTGTGCTCTTGTCATACCCAATATGGTCTTGGAAGGCGAACATCTTGTTGCTATATATTCCGTTAGCCATGAAACGGGCCTTGTGACACGCTCCAGGCTTCATCCACTTGATTCCACCAGGTGGAACCTCTCCGAGCAGAGTGAGAGAGGTCCTGGCCAACTCATCATAATCATCCCTGAGCATCGTTTGATCACTCTGTTCACTCAGAACAGCGGTCAGGTAGTACACTGCTTCTTTCCTCATCTGAATGAGCGCAGACGATCGGAACACCAGTTTCTTGAAGCCAGCTGTCGGGCTCGTGTCCAATTCTTGCCAGACTTCCTTGAGTGCAACATATGCGGCATTTTCCGGTCCATTGTCAGCACCAAACAACGTCCTCCACAGTGAGCTCTGGATCAGTTCGCACACATGATGCCTGCACGCCAGCCAGAAGACTTTCTTGTTGAGGAATTGTTCCACTCTGGTAGCTGTTCCCCGGAACACACCAGTGTTACTTGCTGTTGTGTCGAACGACATTGATCTGATCTCATCGATGATGTCCCAACGTACGATTACCTCTTTGATGTGATCAAACTGGGCGAAGCCGGTGCTGGTTGGTCTTCCATCTTCATCCTGCATTGTAGGGATTTCCAGGACCTTGCCCTCTTCAAAGTTCGGGGCTCCACTAACCAGTACCGCTAGTCTCTCCTCCAGGTCCCCACTCATTGTCCTCACCAACTTCCCATCCCAGTGGAGCGCGAGATGTTTCGGTTTCTGCGACTGGAAATTTTCTTTCGCCATTTTAGCCGTCTGCGCAGTCTCTCTGTGTGTCCCTGGAACGCATCAGTGTTGACTTGGAGACACTGAACTGAGTAATGTCCGCCCCACTGCACTCCAATAGAGCGGCTGTCACTGCCAGCGTTGTGTTATTGGAACACTTCGTGCGATCAATGGCTGCAGCCACTTCTGGCTGGTCGAACATCTTCCTTGGAAGTGTCACAGTGACAAAGTCTTCTTTCCTCACCCTTTTCTTCTCAGGTATAAACTCTTCTGTGAGACCTGTATCCTCCTGAGTAGTAGTATCGTCGTCCTCTGGTGGTGCGTTCGAAGAAACTTTGTTCTTACTCTGCTGCTCTGCATGTCTCCGCTTCTCTCTCTCTTCCCTCTTTATCTTCCTTTCTGCGGCTTTCGTATAGGCGACGTCTGCGCCTTCCATCCAGCATTTTCTGGGGCCACGCTGGTCTTGAAGGAAGTTTATATCCTCGGTTGTAGATTCATGAGACAGAAGCCGATCCACTGTCAGGATTTTTTCGGCATTTGCACTAGCTATATCGAAGAGACCGGAGAGAGAACTTTGGAAAGTTTCCCTCTTACGCTTCTCCGTATCGAGCTTCCTTGTCATGTTCTTGGTCAGGTTGCGGTATTCATCGATGAGTCTATGTAGTTTTTTATTTGCCTTGTCCTTGGCTTTCGTAGGGATGTTGCCCATCGTCCAGTACTTGTAGACTTCAGTCAGAATGATGTCAACAATATCATTCACCGGGAACCGTTGTCCTTTGTGCTCCCGAATGTGAAGGTACAGGCTGAGTACTTCGCCTCTCGTTGGAAGCTGCGGCTTTCCGGAAAAAGCGAGATAATTACAAGTGCCCTCTCCCGCGAGAAACGCCGCTGCCCACTCGTCCGCGACGGGGTCGCCGGGTTGGCCAATGAGAGGCTTGGCCGTCGAAGCTCTGGTTCGGAAAGTGTTCATGGCAAAAAGAGGAACCCACCGCTAAACATCCAACGGCATCGTCAGACCTCAAAAGTCAGTTTCCAAATCCCTGTAATCCTCTGGATCGAATGAAACTTCTCCACAAAATTGACTATTCAGTGTCCTGACACAAACTGTGACTATAACCGATAAACCTCACTGCTGAACTGAGTGAGACACAACTGCTCAAATACGTATAGTTTCTTTCTGGCATTCCTCAGCCGCGCATGAAACTGAAATCTGAACAACGCACGTGCACAACAATGCCGGAACAACGCACGTGCACAACAATGCCGGCCAATACGTGCAACATATTGTACATTAGTTGACATTAGTACATTAGTTGACAGTTGACAATACATTAGTTGACGCATAGCGCTGTGAGCTCGATACGGCAAAATGAGGTAAAACTTCAACTACGATGAGGCGAAGCAAACATTTTGTAAAATATGCATTATTGTACCTTTTTCGAAAGCTGAGGTCAATAGCAATGGGATAAACCCCGGTGCCGCTGCATCGGAAAAAATAGTTGCATTATGGACCACCCTACTGGGGCACCACCCATTCAAGGAGCTCGCAGAATATGCCTTGGCATGCCTGACGACACCTGTCAGCAATGCTGTCGTCGAACGCGTGTTTTCCCAAGTGACATCGGTAAAAACCAGGCTGCGGAACAGGATGGGCCTGAAAATGCTCAGTGTAGTGCGAATCAGGCCCCATCTGCACTTCAGGGAAAAGTGTTTCGTAAGGACTTCGTGCCTAGTGCCTACTCCAGAAATGCTGAGGCTATTCAACTTCGAAAAGATGTATGACCAGGGTACGGCAGACGTGCTGGATGCCATACAGCAGTGTGGCATGTGAGGATAGTAACCATGTCTGGAGCGTCGGGTCGTGCTTTGAACTTGTCGACTGTTTTTAACGACTGTTTTGAACTTGTCGACCGTTTTGAACGACTGTTTTGAACTTGACTTGTGTTCCAGTTTGTGTTCACATTGAACCGCGTTGTGCTGATCTGGAATGTGTCGCGGCATGTGCTCATTGACTACTGCAGCGTTCGTGAGGAACTGGATTATGTCGAGATTTGGGTCAAATAAAGCTGTTTTACTGGAACAGGCAGCGAAGAGGTAATCGATGATGTTTGTGGCAGCACGGTCGCTTTGTGTCGTTTAGCAAATTGTAGAAACTCTTTTGTTATACGCACCTGTATTGTGCTGGGCCATGTAACCGTGCAGCCCTGTCTCCGGTGACGGCATAGCGCCTGAGGCGCAATTGATTTGTGATTGGTTCTTTAACTGGGCGTAGCCCGAGCTCCGCTACTGCGCTTGCGTGGAGTCCGACGCCCGAGGTGTGGTCCCGGGTTGTCCGGGGCGTGAGAGAGGAGACACCCTTTAGACTTGAAACTGTTCGGTCCTCCGCAACTGACTCAGCTTTGACGAGGCAAATCGTTCGGACTGTGCTTTGTGACTTCAAATCGTTCGGACTGTTGAGGACTCTCTTTTGACGGTTGAAACTGTTTGGACATAGAACCGGTATAAATTATCGGAATATAACGCGATTACTCAAAGACTATCATTGTCATTTATATTTGGAAAAGAAACGGAAGAACAAAAACGTCATAGGCCAGCTGCAATGCAATAATGACAATGTTACGCCACTCTGCATCTGCCCAACCTTTTGGCACGAATTCCATCCCCATCTGCAAATATCTGCGTCAGTGCGCTGATGCAAAAACCATCGTTAATAATCGATTATCAGCTATAATCAAAGCAGGGCTATAACTCTGCATTTCCCATGCGCATGTTTGCAGTTTGACGTCAGCGCCAGATTCTACTATCCAGGTGCGTTGGCTAGACCAAGGCTATATAAGACCTTACGCAAGGGGGAAGGCGAGGAACAATTCCTCCTTCCGAAGGGAGGAGGAAAGCCTGTTTGGCCTTTTTGGCTTTTTGGCGGCCAATTTAGCCTTTTCCGGCTACGAAAGTCTGGCAACCCTGCATGGGCCATGTGGTCACCAAACCAAGAACTGTTCGGAAAGCTGGGTGATAACACAGCCCATCCCAAGTTCATGGTGGATGGTGAAGAGGTGGTGTGCCTGCATGACGTTCCACACCTCATGAAGTGCTCGAGGAACACTCTTCACAAGCAAGACATCATGGTTGATGGGAAGACGGCCTCATGGAACCATATCAGACAGTTCTACGAGGCGGACAGCAGGCGGAAGCTGCGAAGTGCCCAAAACTGATAGAAAATCAAGTCTCTTCTTTTGCCTTTCAAAAGATGAAAGTTCGGTTCGCGACGCAGGTGCCGAGTCGTACCGTCGCCGCAGTCATCTCCATGCATAGCGCATTCAGTAAGTCCACATATCCGAATCAGTGCACGTCTTTTACTCATGTTTGGAGACGCTTTTTCTTAATTGTATTGACAGTAATACAAGCCAGCAAATCAGTTCAGCAGTTTTAACATCACGTAGACTTCTTTAATGACCATTGATTGCCTCTCAATTGCAAATTGTCAGGTCATTTCAGAAATAAATTCCTATTGTCATTTAAATTTAGGAAGGTGATTTATTACAGATCATAAAGGATAATGCATGCCTGCGTGACAAATTAATACAGTTTTCTGCTTCAGGCCTGCTGCCTACCTGCACCGAGGACAGCAGAGTTATTGCAGCAGCTGAACAACACTAGGCGTGGCAATCATTAATTATACACTGTATACAGATTATTATACAACACCAACGTGCAGGACTACAAGATGGCCCTAAGCTCGGCTGAGATGCTGCGTGTGATGGAAGCGTTCGACCTCGGGGTCATCGACTCCATAAACCCAGAGGACTTGGAAGACTTCGGGTGTATGGACTCGTCGATCTACAGGAAGAAGTTCTTCAGGCTGACCAAGAACCTGAACTCGAGCTCCCGCACCGCAGTCATGCTGCTCGCCTGCGCCGTCAAGAGCAAGAGAAGGATACTGGAGTCCATGCACAAGTTCGAGGGGAAGGCCTGGTACCACGACGTCAAGAGGTGGTTCCAGCTGAGCTCAGTTCAGTACACCAGGGACACCGACGACTCCTTGTTCGCGGTAGTTCACGTCCCGTCCTGCGTTCCCTTCGTGGCTGCCCTGATGTGGCTCTTCAGGACTCAGGACCGGACCATGAAGAGGTTCCTATCCAACCTCTGGGCCGCCCAGATAGCCCTCTCCCAAGAGCTAATGCCGAGCAGAAGGAGTGGGAGGCCAACTTTTGGAACCACACCGTGAAGAAAGGGAGCGGCTCCTTTGAGATGGACGGCTTCAATGAGTCGTACTGGGCCACGAAGTCCACAGACATCCACATGCTGGCCTCGAATGGGACGCCCTGCCTGGAGACCGAAGCACGCCAAAACAGTATGTAGCAGAATACAACGTTTACATCATAACAGGTACGAGCACACGAATGCTAATATAGAATTCAAACTAGGGCAATTGTTATTAGCATTCGAGCGCTCCGTTGGAGACAGAAGCGGCCGACCTGAGCCCCGCGGGGGAGGGGGGGGGGGGGAGGGAGGGACGAGTCACCCACCAGCTGACTCTAGTTCCGAGCGCCGCCGCTGGGCGTCGCGTCAATATCTTCCGTTCGGGACATCCCCGCAGCATTAACATCCACGAAAAGACGAAAATTGGTATTGAGAAGTGAAAGGAACAGACCAAGTGGGTTGGAATCCACAATAGGCTGAACTATCCATACTTATAAGTCAATAGAGCTCAGAGGTGCCAGGTTGACCGCCCGGCACATCGGTCCTCCGACCACCTGGCAACCGACCTGGCCCCATTGAAAACGCGTGGAGCATCACGAAAAGCGGAGTTCGCGATTGGCAACCCACTTCCACGACGGCGCTCCACAATTCCTGAACAGGCTCCGGGAGAACCTCGATAGACAATGCTGCGTCCAAATGGTGGAATCCATGTCAAACCGGCTTCAGAGTATAATAAGTATGAAAGGAGACACGACCAAATACTGAGCGGAAACGCTGCGGCACTAGGATGCAATGCACGGCCATACTTACTGTATGAATGTACTAAGACGTAATACGTATATCTTCTGCCACTTGACAAAAATAAACTTATGCCAACTTATAACTTCAAACGTACTGATTGATTTGCACCACTGCTGCAGGGGAAAGGAGCACAGTGAACGAGTCCACGTCCCCTCCCTCTCTCTCTCTCCCCCCCCCCCCCCCCCCCCCCGACTGACTAGTGACGATAACAGTCAGATAGTGACTGCCGACGCACCCACCCATCCGTCCGTCCGTCCGTCCGTCCGTCCGTCCGTCCGTCCGTCCGTCCGTCCGTCCGTCCGTCCGTCCGTCCGTCCGTCCGTCCGTCCGTCCGTCCGTCCGTCCGTCCGTCCGTCCGTCCGTCCGTCCGTCCGTCCGTCCGTCCGTCCGTCCGTCCGTCCGTCCGTCCGTCCGTCCGTCCGTCCGTCCGTCCGTCCGTCCGTCCGTCCGTCCGTCCGTCCGTCCGTCCGTCCGTCCGTCCGTCCGTCCGTCCGTCCGTCCGTCCGTCCGTCCGTCCGTCCGTCCGTCCGTCCGTCCGGCCAGCCAGCCAGCCAGCCAGCCAGCCAGCCAGCCAGCCATCCATCCATCCATCCATCCATCCATCCATCCATCCATCCATCCATCCATCCATCCATCCATCCATCCATCCATCCATCCATCCATCCCCCCCCCCCCCCCCCCCCCCCACTGACTGACCTGATGCGGGTTGCACGACGCCCTCCACCGCCTGCACCTCCGCCAGCAGCACCAGTGAGTCCCGGCAGCAGTCGAGCGCCTCCTCGGACGTGACGCCGGTGCCGCCCCCACCGACCAGCTGCGCCAGCCCCTCCAACATAGCCGCAGGCAGCTCGGCCACGGCCGCCAGCTCCGCCAGCCACCAGTGGCGCCGGCCTGGCAGCTCCGTCACGGCCGTCAGCAGCCCGAGCGCCTGTCGCAGCAGCGAGGCTGACAACGCGCCGCGCAGCACCTCCGCCAGCAGCGGCAGCCAGCCGGACAGCGCGCGCAGCAGCGGCTCCGGCTCCGGCTGCGCGCGCGCCGCTGCCTGCGCCAGCCGCAACGTCTCGCGCAGCACAGGCGCGTCGTCGCGCGAGTTGGCGATCAGCTGACTGACGGCGGTGGCGGCACTGGCGGCGCCGCCGGGCAGCGCAGCCTCGCCGTGGCCGGCGCAGTTCGCCAGCGTCCCGGCCAGGATCTCCAGCAGACGGGGGCAGGGCGAGCGGCCCAGCAGCGGCCAGGCCACGTCCAGCAGGCCGCTGCGGGCCAGAAACTCGGCCACGTCCCGCTCGGCGGCCATGTCCCACAGCCGACACAGCTGCTCCTCCAGCTCCACGTCCAGCTCCATCAGCGTCGGCTCCTGGCCGCAGTGCGCCGGCTCCGGCCCGGGGTCTGGCGGCTTCTCCCGGCTCACTGTTTCACTCTCCGGCGCACTGGCGGTCGCCGGCTCACCAGCGTCCACCTTCCGCCGCCCGCCGTCTGTCCCATTACTGTCCCCGGCCGTCTCCGTCTCCATACGACCATCACCGCCACTCTCGGCCGTCTTCACATTGTCCCCGGTGTCTCTGACTGCGTCTCCGCCGTCTCCGCCGTCCCCCGACTCCAGGCCGAGGTAGCGCGGCACGGCAGCATTCAGCGCCAGCAGCGTCCGCAGCACGCCCCGCTCTGAGAACAGCGTGTCTCCTATCGCGTCGCTGTGAAGCACGGCGTCCAGCTCAGCGGCGGCGCCCGGCGGCGGGGCGGGGTTCACCGACGGGACGTCCCCCTCCTCCCCCTCCGAGCCGCCCGGCTCCGCGTCAGACTCGGACAGCACGGGCGAGTCCATCACGGCAGCCCGAGGCGAGGAAACCGATCTGGCAGAGACGGGCGAGTCTATGATGGCCGCCCCGGGGGAGGACGCTGTGAAGAGGGAGAAGGAAATATGTTGATCAGGGGTTACGAGCGATGGTACATGCAAGTGAGCACACGCCGACATTGGAGACTTGGAGACGGCGGCGGTCGGTCAGGCAGAGGGACAGACAGGTCAGGCAGAGGGACAGGCAGGTGACAGGTGTCAGGAGGCGGTCAGACAGCGTACAGACACAGCTAGCAGCGGGGCCGCAAACCAACAGCGTGACAGCAGCTTTCAGTCCGTCAGTCGTGAGTGCACATTGCACACCGATAAGTAGCCACCCCACCACCACCCCCCCAACATCTCCCAGGCACCTCTCCTTTCCATCCTTCTGCCGTCCACCAAGAGTACTGAGCCGCGCCGCGGAGCCTGGAGTTGGAGTCAGAGTCGACTCCAGAGGGTCGGAGTCAGTCACCTGAATGCCGATAGACTCGGCAGCCTTGGTGGCGGGTAAGGCTGCCTGCCGTTCATGGCGTGAGTTTTCGGAGATACGCGAATGAACCAATGTTGTGGTGAAGACGGCAAATAACGCCGGCAAAGTGAATGTATACGCCACCAGGCACGAGTGGAAAACGTTATAACCGTGACCATACTGCCAATGTATAGGGGTGTTGGAATTATCTCAAGACAAGATAAAAGTTTAATTTACCCCCAAACCCCAACCCCTTTAAAAATAAGTGTTTCCCGATGCTGCTACGTTCGTGATGTGAGTGCGGATCCGCTTACCGGTCCTGGTCCCGGAGTGCCCCTTCACTACACAGTAACCAGGTATGACCAGGTCTGCTCTGAACAGACGCCACCGACACTGCCGCCGCTCCCGCGCTCATACACAGTTTGGCCGCCGCCGCCGCCGCCCGGGTGGGTATGGTACCAACCGAATTCAGTGTAATATTGAACCATGACAAACAGACACCATTGATTGTGACATTGATACCAGCCCTAACATTACCAGCTCATCTGTCTTAGAGCTATTCAAGGAAACATTGAGGCTCAGTCAATGCTCCATTTGAGCTTGCTGGCTGATACCCTTGTTTGCAAAAAAAAAGAACACTTTGTCTGAACTTAATAGAACATTAATAGATATAAGTATGTATTGTTTTACTTTAGGTACGCCACCAGCTACCAGACTTGTATTAAATGATATCAATCGTCTCAATTTACTGCCGTCGTGTGGTGACACGGTTCGTTGGAAGGGTTCGGAAATCTCAAACTACGTGAGATGCACCATTCGAAAACTGAGTCTTCAAAAATCCATCGAGCGCCTTTTTTAAATCGACATTTTGTCCGAATTCGCGCCCCTTTCGTTTTTTTGTTGTTGCCAGGACTATCACGTATGGTATGGCGAAAATGCAGACCAATGGCATGTCTACCGATTCGTCATGCTCTGCACGACAAGGTCTCATAGAATGCAAAGCCATTAGATGGTTTGGTTGGTTGCACGGCTGCATCAAAGCCAAGCGCTCCCGGTGTCGGCAATAAGGCGCACTCCCGCCCGCGCCTCACGCGCAGAATCGCCCCTCGCGACACGCGAACTGAGCACTGCGCGCCGCCGACCCGGCTTACAGAGCGGGCTCTCGGCCAGTCACGGACAAACAGTGCATCGCATGTTGAAAAACCTATCTCTGTCCACTAGTCCAGCTATCCAAGGAGATCGTGACAAATTTCCAGCCACCTCCGACCGCTACAAATGGTACTTTTGGACAATTATATGCACCATATTTGCCATACGTAGCCTCTGGCAGGGACTCGCTTGACTGGCTGCGCCGGCCAGACTCGGCCAACTTCGAGCCTGTAGACAATGTGACGTCATAGGCCCCGGCGCGGCCGCCGCCGGTCAGGGTCAGAGCATGACCGGCGGCGGCCACGTCACGATAGCGGAAAAACGGCGCAGCGCCGCCGTTTTTTGCATACCTGTTCGGAAATCAACACCCACATTATGTGCAATTCTTGACTTAGTCATCTCAGGTCAGTTGACCAGACCAGGTCATGGGATGACCCCACCTCCAAAAAGTTTGCGGTCGTACCACATCCACAGTTTTAGGCCGATGGGTTTCAAACTTGCAGGACTGCATAAGGTCATAAGAACCTGCAATTTGTTTATCTCGGATTTTGTATATCGGCGACCTAAGGTCGGGCCAATTTCGTGACCTGCCCCATTATAAGTCCAACAGGGAAATATTAAAATGCTTCCTATTCTGAGGATATTCATATCAGTCCAATTCCTTCTGGATCATGTTATCATAGGCCATGATTGATGATCCAGGTGCAATTTTCGTTCAGTGCCCCCTACAGGGTCTGCCAAGGTCATCTGAGGTCACCAACATTTTTTGTCATCAACTCTCTACAGAATGAAGATAGAGAAGTGAAACTGGTACCAACGTGTTTGTCTTGTTGAGACACGTCTCCCAATAAGCAACATGACCTACTTGGGTCACCACTTGACCTTGACATGAGGTCAAATTTATAAGTTGACCTTAACTGATCAACATGAATATGAGTATAAGTGCCTTGACGAGACGAACATGATGGCGTCAAACTAATTGCATTGTCTGTATTAGGTAAAAAGTTATTAGCGAAAAAGAATTGCCATAAATAACCTTTTTGACCTTTGATGACCTCTGGAGACTAAACTATTGACCTGAGCTAAAATTTGAGGACACCATGGCCATTGCATATTTCAAGAGCTCTTGATTGCTTTTTCCCATTTGTTCCTAGCTATCATAGTTCTTGAGATATTTGGGGGTTTCTGGAGCAAAGTGAGCAAAGTGAGCAAAGTGAGCAAAGTGAGCAAAGTGAGCAAAGTGAGCAAAGTGAGCAAAGTGAGCAAAGTGAGCAAAGTGAGCAAAGTGGGCAAAGTGAGCAAAATGGGCAAAGTGAGCAAAGTGAGCAAAGTGGGCAAAGTGAGCAAAGTGAGCAAAGTGAGCAAAGTGAGCAAAGTGAATTGGAGAATTGTGTCATATTTGACCCCAATTGACCTTGAAGATATTGACATACGGTCATTCAAATTTCACAAAACAGAGTTCCCTACAGAACCTCCCTAACCTACAAATTTGGTTATTGTAGCTCTTATGGGAGGCAAGATCTTAGGGGGCGAAATCTGCCCACTCCAGGGCATGTCAGTTGCTGGCACTAGGCCTAAATAATCAATCAATTGGTCGAGCCGTCAGATAATCTCATTTTATCTAGTGTAAATTTGTTTTGCTCAGGGGGGGGAGGGAGCATAGTCCCCATGCCCCCTGGCTACATCCCTGTAATTTGCCCATTTGAGGCATATATCGACAGGGTCCTAGAGTTGCTTTGAAGCCAGGGTGGGATGGGGGAAAATACAGCCTAAAAAAGGCATTAAGAGTGGAAAATGAAGCCTAAAAACACTATGAAGTATTCTGCATAGACAAAAAACACTATGAAGTATTCTGCATAGACAAGACTCACACACCATAATCAGCTGTTACAAGGGACAATAATTTTCTAACCCGTTCGTTTTCTTCCCTTCCACAGACTGTTCCTATCATAACATCAAGTCCTACAATGATCCATCCCTGATCCAACTCCAGGACAACAGTTGCAGCCATCAAGAACAAACATCCAACAAGGCAGCATATAACCTGAACCTACAACCACCTCAGCTCTCACCTTCACCCTGAATCCATGTGTGCTGTGCCTTTGTTATGGTACCCTTGTTACAAAATTGTTGCAATCAATAAGTGTGTATGAGTAATGTAAGAGCCATTTTCAACGCTCAAGAACTTGTACCAACCATTTCCTATTCTATATTGTGTGCACAAATATATGATTCATTATTTATTTTGTGGCATTTCTTTATATTTACACAAAATTGAGCACTGAAGAGAAAGTATAATCTGGGTGTTGCTCCAGTCTACTGGACTCTAGACTTCGTACCATGCCAACGCCATCGTCTTAGTTAGGACGAACACGGGGTTCGTAGTCGTTACTTTCGGCGGAAACGGCCTGACGCGGTGTCGGAAGGATGACCGCCTGCGGACGGACGCGGATGAGGTGGTGGTTGGGGTGATGGCGGCGGTAGGGGTGGTGACTCTCCCAGGCTTTTTGTTCACCAGCACAGGGTGATGTTTGTTGGTGACTCTCACGCGCGCCGCCTCGCGGAGGTGGACCCTCCGGAGGCAGTGACTGTTGGGCGACTGTCTATGGGGTATGCAGTCCATAGCACCCACACCCGCGGTGGCCTCGGTGGAAAGCCTGAGGAAGATCTCTGGCTTCGCACCCAGGCCAATACCATAGCCAGAATGATGAGTGCCTGCGGACGGACGCAGCTGAGGTGGTGGAGGCCTGCGTCGAAGGCATTACGGACGTAATCAAGTCCCTAGAGTGTTGCCGTGACACGAAAGTCGCTCCTCCCCACAGCAGAGATCGCCGTCTCGCCGCAGCCGCCGGCCGGTCCGACAGCCACGTCCACAGCCTCCGGCTGCTCGCTGGGGAGCTGAAGAGAGGCCGGCCGGACAGGAGCGGCTGCCGGTCCATCCGTGTCATCCTCTGAAGTATGAGCTGTCCCCCGGAAAGCCGCCCGAGCTCAGGCTGCTCGCCACGCACAGCGCTATCCGAGACAGCGATTCGGAGCTGGATGAGTCATCCGGGAGCGCCGCCGCCGGAGTGGCCGCTCCGGACAGGTCGCTCGTACCCCGGCTGGGAATAGTGTATGCGTGTCGTGGGTCTGCCTCCGCCGAGTGGAGACACGGGTCCGACAGCTATGGAAACGGCGGTCTGGAGCAGCTGGTGTCGTCCCCGTCAGCCGGCGGCGGGGTCCGACTCCGGCCCGTCCTCCGGTCCCGGGCGGGCCTGTGAACCGGTCCTGTCGTCCGCCGGCGACTCCGCGCCGCCGCACCGGCCGGCCTCGGGACAGAAACCACCGTCCAGGCCGTCCTGGAGCGCGGCCACCAGGCAGGTGGCCGCGTGAAAACAACTAACAAAACACTAAATAAATAATCGTGATTTCCAGTATACAATTTTCTGAGCTGTCACGGTAAACCTCAACATGTGATTTCTGGTCAGTTTCTCGACTTTTTGAGTCGTACAAAGAATTGTGCTCTCTTCCTTTTTTCTTCCTGGAAATTTACTACTCTCTTTTCACCTTATCTTACCAATACTGTAGTTAAAATACAATTTAATTTTCCTCATGAGGATTTTATATCTATTACAAATAAGACATTTGTACTTTCCAAGTTATTTTTTTCTTCTCACAAAATGCAAATCTGAATTTTCCTAACAATACAATTGTACTCTCCACCTAGTATTCTATTTACCGTGCACCTATGGATTTTTACTCTCTGGGAAGTGGCTGCAAGGTCCTAGGATTGCTTTTGAGCTGGGGTGCAGAATGGAAAATCCTGGCTACAAATAAGCATAGTGGAAAAAACATATATACTTGGCTTTATCAATACTCAATTACCCACTCACCAGAATTAGTTATTACCTATGCCAATTCTTGCCAGTCTTTCCCTTCACAGGCTGCCCCTATAATTACATCCATAAATCATGGGTTTCAAGTATTCAATTCATTTTAAAATAAAGAGTGGAAAATTCACAGTAAAACTCGGGAAAAAGAGTGGAAAATGGTATCCATAGGGTGTCGCTTTCCACCCAAATTCCCCAATGCCAGAACACTGGAAGTGGGACCAGGTCATGAAACGAAAAATCCAACACTGAGCACTCCTCTCTATTAGCCTGCACTACAAAATGTACCTACAAAGCTTCTAAAATAATAATATTCAAAGGAGAAAATGTCCTAGCAAAGAC
This sequence comes from Chirona hameri, assembly GCA_036785665.1. Lineage (NCBI taxonomy): Eukaryota > Metazoa > Arthropoda > Thecostraca > Balanomorpha > Balanidae > Chirona > Chirona hameri. The sequence continues at coordinate 54,429 of JAXIVJ010000753.1, read as the reverse complement.
TGTACAACTGTGAGGTGAAACAGGCATGTCACATCAAAATGATCATGTAGGTATGGGAGATTTGTCAGGAGATAATTAGAGCTTCCCTGTTTGAATACTTCCCCAAGTCCTGCTGAATTAGTCTTAGACTAAGCTCTGCATTGTGTAGCCAACATATAGGTTGCTCCGCATGAGGCACAACATAATGTATAAACAAGTTGATTCACCGCATTTACGCACATAGTATCTTTGTTAAAAAATATTATAGGGAAAAGGAATTAAAAAGATAAACCTGGGGACCAAAAACATACAATTTAGCTAGGAAGCGAATTAGATCATGTTGTAATTTTTCTGAGTCTGGCCAAAAACATGACACTATTTTTGTTTTAATTTTAGGAAGTAGGAACATCTTGGGTCTTCAGAGATGAATGCATCAAAGTCAGATACTTGGGAGTTGATAAACCTATAAACGAATGAGTGTTAAGAAGTTTCAATGAGAAGCAATTATTGTGAAAGTACTTTTTAAGGTGAAAGTACTTGAACATACTTGTCGTGACCGCTATGCTAAGTGTGATACTAAGACCGCTATGCGAAGTGTGATTTTACCGATGTAGTGTAGTGAAGTGTACTCGTTTTTATCGTATTTTGTATATTATTTGTAACACTGACATGAAACCAGAATAGCCACCTCGTGGATGGTTTTTAATACACTGATTGATTGATTGATTGATTGATTGATTGATTGATTGATTGAACATGCTGATAACCATGAATACATGCTGTATGCAGGCGCGTCGCCACGACATTTTGAGTGGAGGGGGGGGGGGGCGGACCTATAAGCCCATATATTCCAGTCAACAATCAACATTATGGTACGCACTAGTGATGTCATTTTCAGAAAATTCCTGAAACTTGACCAAACTGATACCAATTTCATTGTAGCTATGCTGGCCGAAAACCAAACCGATTTTTCCCAACCCGAAAATGATCGATTTTTGACCGACTTTCAATATTGGTGTAAGAGGTTGGCAAGCGTTATTTTGCATATGCAGGTGGATTTTTTTCAGGGGAAAGAAATACCTCACTTACTTAATACTTAATAGTATTGATGATCAGAATCCAAATTAATTGTATCACATTCTTATTTCCGAGCTGGATACCTGCAGAAGATGCCGAACTTCCTGCAAAAAAGGTGGCCGGTCGTGATGCATATAGCTGACTTGCTTGACCGAAACATACCTAAAAAATTGTTCCCTGACCCACCAATAACCGATTCGGTATTTTATTTTTTTTGGGTATACCAAAATGTTGGTTACCGAATGACATCACTAGTACGCACGCATTCAGAAGAGCCGACTCTATTTCCCTTCCTTAATTTTCATTCAACTATTTTAATGAGGACCACCAGAACTCTTACTTCATTACTTTTTCCTTCTTCTAGATATTAATCATTTGACACATTAAGTTTTATCTACACTACGCTGCAGCCTGAAACCAACTCCGTTCCATCGCCTTAGCGCTTACCAGAAATGCGTCACGAATCCCAAAAGTCGAAGGTCGCTGGTGGAATTGTAATGTTCTTATGAAAGAGCATGTCTCAGTGATGGTGACTTCATGGACAAAATCGTTGAGAAAGCTCTGTAGAAGGAACAGGACCCAGTTGATTGTTGCGATATCGGATGCGGTCGCTAAAGCCGCGAAAGAATGCGCCTGCCGCGGTTATTTCACTCTTACAGCCTCGAGTAGACTTATTAGCCCGTTCGCCGGCACTGCTATTTTTCCGGTTCTTGACATATTTATCACTATGCACAGCACCCCGCAAACCAAAACATATCCTCAGTTGTAAACATGCTGTTCACCCTTGACATGAATGCACTTCAGGTTGTCAAAGATGTTCTGTTGCATACAAAAATTACACCTATATGGACACAATGTTCTGGTCTCAAATTCTGGTCTGACGCAGATTTCTATGTCAGATGCCAGTGGCATACCGAGTATACGGTCATTCAGGGCATGACCTGGTCCTTTGTACCCGAGGCGCCCATGCAAAGCAGGCGCCCCTCCGGCCAGTGGGGACGCTCTCCCGGCCAGTGACGGCGCTCTTGCAGCTAGTGAGGACGCTCCCTGTCATAGACGGCGCCTCTCCGGCACGTGACAGCACCCCTCCGGCCAGCGACGGCGCCCCTCCGACCAGTGACGGCGCCCCTCCGGCCAGTGAAGGCGCCCCTCCGGCCAGTGAAGGCGCCCCTCCAGCCAGTGACTACGCCTCTCAGGCGAGTGACGGCGCCCTCCGACCATTGACGGCGCCCCTCCTGACAAGTGACGGCGCTCCTCCGGACAGTGACGGCGCCCCTCCGGACAGTGACGGCCCACGCCCCTCCGGCGAGTGACGGCGCCCCTCCGACTAGTGACTGCCCCTCCCCGGCCCGTGACGGCGCCCCTCCGGCCAGGCACGGCGACCCTCCGGCTAGCGACGGCACCCCTCCAGCCAGTAACGGCGCCCCTCCGTCCATATGTAGGCGCCCCCCCCCCCTTGCAAAATTTTCGCCAATACTGGTGGCGCCCCTGTCGATCGGGTGGCGCCCCTCAAGGCTGTATCAAGAATGTATCCAATTTGCGCCCCAAAAATTCTGCCCCGCATCGTTTTGAGCGATGACAAATATATTTTGCAAATAATGTAGATTATTAGCCTAAATACCTTAAAGGGAATATTTTACCTTTGTATTGGTTTTGAACTGAGATAGCCATTATCTTTGGCCATTATTGAAATGTTGAAAATACTAAGGTCATTTTCCCCAATACTTAGCCGTTTTTAAGCATTTCTATTTATAGTTGTTTTTTTGCCAATAACTATTGATATAATAAATATATATACATGCAAATGACACCACTGTGTTTGTCTCATTGAGTCCTTTTGACCTTTAATGACCTCTGGTGACCTCAATATTGAGCTGAGCCAAATCCTGGTGTGCCTCTGAAACAACTTCGCCCTGGTGGGGGTCAAAATGACCTGACCCCTCCCCCCCCCCCCTCTAACTCGTTAAACTAAAAGGGCTATAAAGAAGCGGAAAAAAGTCTGAAAGCTCTTGACAAGGCCATTCGAAGTTACTTTGGGTACGATTTAGCTCAGCTCAATATTGAGGTCACCAGAGGTCAGTGTTGGATTTTTCGTTTCATGACCTGGTCCCAGAGAGTAAAAATCCATAGGTGGAGAGTCAAATTTTATTGTTAGGAAAATTCAGGTTTTTATTTTGGAAAAATTATTTTACTTGGAAAGAACAAATTCCTTATTTGTAATAGATATTAAATTCTTGTGAAGAAAATCAACTTTTATTTTAGTTACAATGTCGGTAAGATTATGTGAAAAGAGATCAAATTTCCAGAAAAAAATGAAGAGAGCAAAATTCTTTGGACCCAAAAAGTCCAGAAAATGCCCAAAATTCCAAGACTGCCAGAGGTCATAAAAGGTCTCATTTTTAAGTATAGGACTGTGCTCCAGAAACCCCCAAATATATCGGGAACTATGAAAAAGGAAGGAAAAAAAAGGAAATCAAAAGGAAAAAAAGCAACTGAAAGCTTATGAAAAATTAAATCGCCGTAGGTGTCCACAAGTTCAAGTCTAGGTCAATAGTTTAGGCCCCAGGGGTCACCAAAGGTCGAGGGCATTTTTTCCCAAAAAGGATTTCATAAATATTGTTTTTTTGGTTAGACATATAGCGGTAATTTTAACACCAACGAGTTTGCCTTGCCAAGGCGCTTTGCAACATATTAATGTTGCCCTGGTTAGGTCAATACAAAAATTACCAGGTCAAGGAAATTTGGTGACCCAAGTAGGACATGTTGCACATGAGGCGACACAACTCGACGAGATACACACAGTGGTGTTATTTGCATGTGTATACACATATATATAATTGAAAATGTACTACCTCAACCAGATGTCCCAATCATGCAGAGTAGATGAAAGAGCGATCCGCGATATTATATCCAGCTGTGTGAACTGTACAAACATAGAAAGGGAAGTACTTTGGTAATTTACTACAAAAACCAAAAAGTAAGCAACCTGTTCCTGAAAAACAATTTGCAAGCGAGTCACACTAAGTTGAAGCGTGCTAACATAGTCTTCCAATTCACATGCCCAGAGGTGGATTGCAGGCCCCTCAAGGTAGACTATGTTGGTGCGACAACATCCCTGTCACGTCGTTTAACAATGCATTTAGCAGATGAAGCACCCAAAGCCCATATGATGGAGAAACACCAGTGACACCTTACAAGAAAGGATCTTACTGAAAATACTGACATTATCCTGTCCTGCGCTGATAAAAAGAAACTGTTCATTATAGAAGCGTTAGTCATCAAAGAAAGTTTGCCAATCCTGAACGTACAGGCACCTACCTACGTCTGTCACTCTACAGCTATTTAGGCAGTGAAGTGTATGTATGCTGTTCAGTGAGAACCTCCTTATGATGTTTCTTTTTATGTGTGTAAGTCAATCTCAATTATGGAAGTAACAGAGAAACCAGTGTTGCCTTGACAATGTGCGTGTGTATTTTTATATGTAACTGAACAAACTAGGTACAGTGATTTTGGTCATGTCAATACTGTAGATACGACTGTGTAAAAATTAATTTCTTGAAAATGGAATATGCATTGTTCCGAAACGTTGAAAGCTTAAAGAAATAAACGAATGTGTAATCTTTCTACCTTAATCTTTCCATTACCAACTGACAAAACGAACTTTACGATAAATTGAACAGAATAACAAGAAGATCATCAAATGCAAATATGCCTTGGTCTTTAATCAGACATGTATAAAGGAGAATATCCTGCCCAAGTACACAAATATATATATATATATATATAGATATAGATATAGATATAGATTAATTTATTACTGGGTCATCACCAATTTGTGGTGCTACTGCATGTTGCTTTGCCACAAAACGGAATATTTCTGGTGTTTTCAAATACAGTTATCAACAATTCCCGCATAATTCAACACCCAAACTGGACCTTTCACGTCAAATCACCCATAATCACAAACTTCGTCGACAGTAGTACCTACGTTTGTCTAGTTATCCTCAAGGCCGTATAAGAGGTAGAACCGTCCGGCAATTTTAGCGCGATTTTCGTTTAACATTAGCGTGACGTCATTGGTGCCTACACTCCCCTGGCGCCTCACAATATATGGCACGGTGCGCCATCTTGCGGGTGCTGTAGACGGTTACGGCGGTTTGATGATACTTCCCCTACATCAAAACTGGTTTGAAATGGCGACTATCAGACACGTATCGACGTGGCCGTATAATATACTGCATTGCGACTCACAAATTGGTATCAAGCCGCCCGAACCTCCGTCCGCCGCCGGAGCCACCGGAGCCGGGGCCCGTCCGCCAGCCGCTCGAACCGAGGACTGTTCACCCGCCGCCGTAGTACCTGAACCAGGATCGTCTACCCGTCGCCGTTGCGGTCTTTATCGGCGACTGTTCATCCGGCGTAGAACCCGCCTGAATCGGGGACCGTATTCCGCAAGCTTTCACTCTCCTCAGCCACGCTCCACAGTCCGGCAGGGCACACCACAGCCGCCGGTCCTGAGCCGTGGACACAGGACCCCGCGGCTGACACACTACTCAATCCCGCTCCACAGTCGGGCAGGGCACAACACAGCCGTCAGTCTTCTGAGCCTTGGACACATGACCCCCGCGGCTGTCAGACCGCTCCACAGTCCGACAGGGCACAACACAGCCGCCAGTCCTCTGAGCCGTGGACACATGACCCCCGCGGCTGACAGACCGCTCCCCAGTCCGACAGGGCACAACACAGCCGTCAGTCCTCTATGAGCCGTGGACACAGGACCCCGCGGCTGACAGACTACCCAATGCCGCTCCCCAGTCCGACAGAGCACAACACAGCCGCCAGTCCTATGAGCCGTGGACACAGGCTGGCGGCGCGCCGTGTCGCTGCTGCCGCCGTCTTGGCCTGGTTCAGCCACCTGATCCGCATATGCAGACGCGTGGTGACAGCTCATCTGCCGCCCCTCGCATGCTGGCGGATCTGCTTGGCGGCGCGCCGTGTCGCTGCTGCCGCCGTCTTAGCCTGGTTCAGCCACCTTATTCGCAGATGTAGACGCATGGTGACCAACTTGCGGGCGATCCGGCGATCCAGGTTTGATCGCTTCATCAGCAGGTCGGCCAGTAGACGGCCAACTATGCCCAGCTGCCGATCTGCGTTGCGACCCATCGCCAGGTGGAACAGCAGCTCGAATTCCTTCACCACACTCATCCACGCTGGCGACGGCACCATCAGGCTGCACAGGCTGACGGCCCGGATCCAGGAAGACGGCTGGATGGCGCCTCGCTCGTTGGCCTCCCGAGTGTCGGGTCCAGATCTCGACATTTGGCAGCCACGTAACCAGCCACGAATGCCATGGATTGCTACGCGAGACGACCCACCCCCGATATCTGCTCAGCCGGGGTGACCGGTGCCGCTGGCTCCACAGTGACGGGCCCAACGGATCGCTCCAGCTCGTCCACTTCTCTGGACATCTGGGTCTCGGCGAGGTCCTCGATCTAAAACCACAGGATTCCGCTCGGTTATGAATACGCGATGGCCCCTGAAGCGAGCAGTTTACTTAGCGTACTTTACGATATTTATCACCCTGACATCGACAAGAGACGAGAGTTGCAATAAAAGACCATTACATTACAACCAGATCAGTATAAAAAAACAATATATATATATATATATATATATATATATATATATATATATCAATTTTAACATCGCATTCCACAAATTGTCACTCACCTCAGCATATGCCTCAGCAAAACCGCCGCATCGCGAGAGCTCCAATGATCAACAATGCAAATGGCAAATGACGTAACCATGGCTACCATTGCGAGAGCCAATCAGATTGCGAGGCACCAATTACGTCACATCCCTGTACTCAACCCCCCTTCAAATGCCACGTAACCATAACGGGGCGGAGCATGACCATATATGGCAGGTCCAAAGGTGATTTTTTTTTGGCGCACTTCGGCTATTGTTTTGCCGCACTATTATTTTGCCGGTGTAGGTATTGATCATGTGATACATTTATTATTGCTAAACAGTCAACTCCTCGTATTAATAACCATGGCTACCATTGCGAGAGCCAATCAGATTGCGAGGCACCAATTACGTCACATCCCTGTACTCAACCCCCCTTCAAATGCCACGTGACCATAACGGGGCGGAGCATGACCATATATGGCAGGTCCAAAGGTGATTTTTTTTTGGCGCACTTCGGCTATTGTTTTGCCGCACTATTATTTTGCCGGTGTAGGGGTGTAGGTATTGATCATGTGATACATTTATTATTGCTAAACAGTCAACTCCTCGTATTAATTTATTACTGACCAATCTATCAATATTGGTCAGTTATAAATTAATATGAGGAGTTGACTTTATATATGTCAATATGAATGTTAACAATTTCGTATTGCATCAGTTGAGGCGGGCTTAGTCACATGATAAATGCAGCCATGTTTTGTTTGTATTGAATAGGGAGGGTCTAAAAAACTGTCCAGATTAGCAGGCAAACCCATGCTCCAAAACTACTGGACCGATCTGAGTGATTTTTCCATCATTCAATTTGAACTGGTCGGAATGGGTGCCGTTTGCGTTTTATATACTTTAGTCTAATCTAAATGAACCAAATTGGATAAAAACCTGTAGTTCAATTTTGCAGGCAAGCCTATGCTCCGAGGCTATGGGACCGATCTGCGTGATTTCTGAACCATTCGATGCGGCATGGTGCAAAACGGTGCCGTATTGCGTTTTTTTACAGATTAGTTTACTTTAAAGGGAAATAATGACCTTTTGATTTTGATAGCAACAATTTCTTAGGCTCCCGTTATATTTTTATAATTATTTTATTTAAATTTAAGAATTAAATAAAATTATTCCCAAATTCAAAGTTGTAAGTTTGGAAGAAATACAAAACAAGTACCTTATGTACATCATGAAGGTCATTGACAAATTCGTCCTTCCCTACCATTGTTAACATCGAGTGCGGCATTTGTGGAGCCTCTGTGACATTTCCGATCAAACTGAGCGCTGCTCGGACACCCGCTAGTAGCGCTTTCGTTCTCCATGGCAACCAGGCGTCAGCCAATCAAAAGCCAGAAAGGGAATACGTTCTGGCTTTTCATTGGCTCACGCCTGGTTGCCATGGAGAACGAAAGCGCTACTAGCGTGCGTTCGAGCAGCGCTCTGATCCGTGAAGCAATCCGTGAAGCATCCGTGATGCATGACTGACTATCAGTATAAGTCATGAATAACAACAACATGCAAACTATACCAACTCGAATAAAATAAGAGCGGAATGAATTGAACCCCAGGCAAGCTAGTATTCGCAAAGCACTCGGCACTGCGCCACAATGGCAAAAGGTGAGGGAAATGCATATTGGATACAATATTATTACGTCACAAGTTTCTGAAGTGTCAACTACTATGAAATACAGTGATAAAATACCTTTAATAATGATTAACAAGAAAATTAAAACTTAAAAACAATCATTTGAATAAGTCTTTAATTAGCTTTCAACTCGAAATCAGATATATTTTGCAATGCTACACAAAAATGGCACCAATGACGTCATTAACAAAGCCTGCTACGGGACTTGGGTATACTAATCAGGAACAACTCGCCAAGTGCGCCGAGATGGTTAAGTGCGCCGAGAAGCATGACAATGACTTTGTAAACAAATCGCCGACGCTAAATAGGTCGCCGTCGATGTGCATCGATGAGCTTCTGATTTAATTGCCAGTTTTGTGTTATTGTTAGTTAGTTTTTTGGGGAAAAATTATTATTTTTCATGATAAAATAAAGCATAGTGTTATATACAGCCACAGACAAACTATACACAACTCCTAATGTTGAAAACAAATGAATCGAATTGCAAAAATTGAGGGTCGCAACCACTAACTATGCCGCGTTGATGTGCATCGATGAGCTTCCGATTTTATTGCCACTTTTTCCAATCGCTGTTAGTTTTAGAAGATCGCCGGGCATATAATCACAACAAGCAGAACGCACAATATATTTTCCACTCCATTGCGTAAAAAAATAATACGGGAAAAGCCCGCAGTTTGATGAGGACCAAAAGTACTTGACAAAAGGTCAGAAATAGTGCAAGTACCGGTCGTTAAAAGTGTGGAACGCTTATCAACTTTAACTTGAAATATCTTTCGGTAGGAAAGTTTTCATGCAAAATGTGATGAATTTACAATATATTTTGATCTCGTCTGGCGATTTCAAGTGCTAACTCCATTTTAGTGGAAAAGGGTCATTATTTCCCTTTAAAGGGAGATAATCACCTTTTGATTTTGTTAGCAACACTTTCTTTGGCTACCGTTGTGGTATTAAAATGATGTGATCTAAATTTAAGAATTAAATACAATTATTCCCTAATTCAAAGTTGGAAGTTTGGGAAAATTTATGATCGGTATTTTCCCTACACTATTGGAAAGCGCAACATCTGGCGCTTTTGTGTCAATCTGTTCAACGTTGTTGAATGGGCACTTATAAACAAATCGCCGACACTAAATAGGTTGCCATGGGGGCCTACCTAAAATGCCGATTTCAATGCACTTTTTTAAAATGATTGTTGATTGTTCATAAAAGTTTGGCACATATTCGCAAAAGATAGAATGCAGGAAACATATTGCATACCTTCATGATAAATAACAATGCGTAGGGAGGCTAATTTACTGATGTCGTTTCCGAGTGCTTGCTGATTATAAGCATGGAGCGCTTATCAACTATGAATTGAAATATCTCGCGGTAGGAATTGTTATATGCAAAATGTGATGAATTTACAATAGATTTTGGTCTCGTCTATCGATTTCAGGTGCTAACTCCATTTTTGTGGAAAAAGGTCATTATCTCCCTTTAAAGGGATTATACGGGTTTTTCCCAGAATAATTGAGTTATATAGTAAAACGTACTTATAAAGGTGGTAGAAGTTGCACGGCAGCCACATTTTTCTGGAAATGTCCTCTTCTGCACGTAAGGACATTTCAAAGTGCACAGTGATGCCACCGCGTATTTTCTGCAGGACCGGCTGAGGCAGAGCCAGTCATCTCTTTTATGTTAATAAAAACACCTCACGTATGGCATATTTCCTGTAAAATAAGCAATATTTGAAAGAAAATAAACTTGTTTTGTTCCAACGACAGAAGCAGTTACCTAGTTTTCCCATACAATTCTATATTTTTCATGAATTTTCATGCCAAAAAATTAATACGCCACCACCAAATTATCAACGCTAAAGGCCAGAGAAAAGAAAACCACAAAAAAAAACACAAAACCTCAACGAACAGTGTGTAGTAATACAAAGTCCCGTCGGTTTTGAATTGCATAATAATTTTGTGATCCAGTGTAGGACTTGCAGATAATTCAAAACTCTAAAATTGATCTTAAGATAAAAGTGGTGGACAGTAGTACCGATCAAGTACTCGTTATCTGATACTAGTTTAGAAAACGGCCAAGTTTTAACGCTGATAATTTCTGACATAATGAACTAAATGAGCATTGAGGTCCCTGTTATATGTCTTAAACGTGTTTATAGCTCATACAACTGCAAAAGAGTGCATTTACTCTCAGGACGGAAACCCGTATAATCCCTTTAAGTGGACCAAATCGGACCAAAACCACCAAAACCCGTTGCAGGCAAGCCCATGTTCCGAGGCTATGGAACCGATCTGCATGATTCTTTCACCATTCGATCCGGCGTGGTCCAAAACGATGCCCTCTTGCGGTTTATACAGATTGGTTCACTCTAAAGCGGAGTTCACAGTGAGAGTGGCGGACGCCAAAAGACATCTGCCATCCGTCATTTTGCCGGACGCCAGCCCGACTGATCAAAGTCGAAATATGGTAGCCATTGGCAGATCCGCCAGCCGAGCTGGCGGATGCGCCAGGCTTCCAAATGTAGGTGCCGAAAGTGGCGCTCTATATTCATAACTGCGTTTTTGTTGTGGGATTTTGTTTGTATGTTGACGTTTGGTTGATGTGTTAACCCGCGAGTTACTGGGGGGGGGGGGCTATTTCCCCCCCCCCCCCCCCCCTCCCGTTATTTTGCAATAACTCCTTAACGAACACCGGTATCGTCACCAAACTGGCAGTACCTTCGCTCACATCAATTCTACACATGTTGGCAAAAGGAAAATTATGAGGTTATGATAAGTCAACCGGGAATGACGTCAAGAGTGACGTCATGTTCGGTTTTTGTTGCAAAATAATGGTTTGCGGAAAACCCTGTCAAAGGTACGATGTTTGATATAAACTTAATTGTTTAAAATCAAATTACTGACAATAGACCGGGCTATCCAACTGCTATCTCGGATTTGTGAGTTTTTTTTATTCAAAATTTTGAGAAATCCAAATAATTTTTTTTTACAAACTTTTCAAGAAAAATCAGAATTATCAAGAAAACGGAATATATGTGATCGAGACGTGTGCGGTGAATATGTGTACCAAATTTGAAGTCGATATCTAAAATAAATGTCAATCAGTTCATAGTCGGGTTGTTTTATGAAGAAAGGACATTTTCAAATGAGCATGTTGAACAATGTTGGTGTATTTATACCACTAGTGCATCTGTGTAAGCACAACACTGGACTATACCACTCTGAACTACAGCCCTAGTCTGCAGCACACCACTCTGCACAACACAACTCTGGGACCACCACACGTGACCTGACATAGGAACTTACTCGCTAAACATGCGGTAAATTTCGTCGCGAGCACGCTTTGCGGTCTGCGCGTCACGGCTGTCCAGCTGGGCAAACACAAAGCTTGAAAACGTTGCGTTCACTGACTTCGAAGAGGCGCGGTTGTGTGCCATCTCCTCCATGATGCGCTCCTCCACAGATGGCGACTCGCTCGCTCGTCGTTTTTGGCGCTGCGTGACGCGCTGCTGCTGCTACCTTCAACTGCTGAGAGGAGCTGGATGGATACTGACGGAGCGGCTAAATGCTGCACCAACTCATCGACGTTCTCAAACACTATAGGAATGTCCGCGGAAGTGAAGTGTCCAGGCTCCAGCCGGCTCTCGACGGCGGCAGGAACCGCAGCGGGAGCGGTCAGGTCACCGGCGGCATGAGCGGTCAGGTCACCGGCGGTAGGCGCGGTCAGGTCACCGTCGGCAGGAGCGGTCAGCCACCGGCGGCGGGAGCGATCGAGGCGGACGTCCTGAGCATGCCATGGACATCGGAAGCCGCCAGGGCAGCAGGAACTGAGCGGGTCCGGAAATGGGCGGACGAGACGTTCCTGAAAGTTTTAGAAATGGTTCAGACCTAAAAAGCACGCATACAAAAACGTCACCGCCAACGACAGCAGGGCATGGCAGGGCAGGGCAGGGCAGGGCAGGGCAGGGCAGGGCAGGGCAGGGCAGGGCAGGGCAGGGCAGAGTACATGCTTGAAAACTTCACGAATGCATTGGTTAGCTGGTGAGCTTTAAAACGGTACCTATATTGCCTATGTTGTAACTTATTATGAGCAGTCAATGCTGCAGATCAAGTCAGGTCACGTGTCAAGGTCACACATGAAATATTTGACATCACATATAATCGAAAACATTATGAATGGATTGGTTAGCCTACGGCCTTTCAGATGAGATCCATATCGTAATATGTTCAAAACATAATGGAAATAACTACTCTAGGGTATTCAGGTCAGATCACGCGACAGCGCCGATTTTAAGTACCGTTGTTTCTAAACTTATGAATGGCCCACACCAATTTTGTCCCAGTTTGCAGAGGACATGTTGGGCAATGTTATATGTAAGAATGAGCCAAATTGGAGGTGGCATGATTTTTGCTATTCAAATTTTAATATTTCAGTTTAAAGTCAAATCAGGTCAAAGGCCATTGACCTTAAATGTGTTATGCGCAAAATTAAGATGGCACCATTGCCTATTGCATGCATTTTGTTTCGTGAGACTGGGACACAAACTTGCTCAATTATTCTGGGAAAAACCCGTATAATCCCTTTAAAGGGATTATACGGGTTCTTCCCAGAATAATTGAGTTACATAGTAAAACATAATTATAAAGGTGGTAGAAGTCCCACGGTAGCCACATTCTTCTGGAAATGACCTCTTCTGCACGTAAGGACATTCCAAAGTGCGCGGTGGTGCCACCGCGTATTTTCTGCAGGACCGGCTGAGGCAGAGCCAGTCATCTCTTTTATGCTAATAAAAACACCTCACGTATTACATATTTCCGGTAAAATAAGCAATATTTGAAAGAAAAAAAACTTGTTTTGTTCCAACGACAGCAGCAGTTACCTAGTTTTCCCATAAAATTCTATATTTTTCATGAATTTTCATGCCAAAAAATTAATACGCCACCACCAAATTCTCAACGCTAAAGGCCAGAGAAAAGAAAACCACAAAAACACAAAACCTCAACGAACAGTGTGTAGTAATACAAATTCCCGTCAGTTTTGAATTACATAATCATTTTGTGATCCAGTGTAGGACTTGCAGATAATTCAAAACTCTCAAATTGATCTTAAGATAAAAGTGGTGGACAGTAGTGCCGATCAAGTACTCGTTATCTGATACTAGTTTCGAAAAATGCCCAAGTTTTAACGCAGATAATTTCTGAAATAATGGACTAAATGAGCATTGAGGTCCCCGATATATGTATTAAACGTGTGTAATGCTCATACAACTGCAAAAGAGTGCATTTACTTTCAGAACGGAAACCCGTATAATCCCTTTAAAGGGAAATAATGACCTTTTGATTTTGTTAGCAACAATTTCTTAGGCTACCGCTATGGTTTTAAAATTATTTTATTTAAATTTAAGAATTAAATAAAATTATTCCCAAATTCAAAGCTGTAAGTTTGGGAAAAATACAAAACAAGTACCTTGTGTACTTCATGAAGGTCATTGACAAATTCGCCCTTCCCTACCATTGTTTACATCGATTGCGGCATTTTTGGAGGCTCTGTGACATTTCCGATCAAACTGAGCGCTGCTCGGACACACGCTAGTAGCGCTTTCGTTCTCCATGGCAACCAGGCGTCAGCCAATCAAAAGCCAGAAAGGGAATACGTTCTGGCTTTTCATTGGCTCACACCTGGTTGCCATGGAGAACGAAAGCGCTACTAGCAACAACTCGCCACAATGGTTAAGTGCGCCGAGAAGCATGACAATGCTTTGTAAACAAATCGCCGACGCTAAATAGGTCGCCGTCGATGTGCATCGATGAGCTTCCGATTTAATTGCCAGTTTTGTGTTATTGCTTGTTAGTTTTTTGGGGAAAAATTATTATTTTTCATGATAATATAAAGCATAGTGTTATATACAGCCACAGACAAATTATACAATACTCCTAATGTTGAAAACAAATGAATTTATTTTCAAAAATTGAGGGTCGCAACCACTAACTATGCCGCCGTTGATGTGCATCAATGAGCTTCCGATTTTATTGCCACTTTTTCCAATCGCTGTTAGTTTTAGAAGATCGCCGGGCATATAATCACAACAAGCGGAACGCACAATATATTTTCCACTCCATTGCGTACAAAAACAATACGGGAAAAGCCCGCAGTTTGATGAGGACCAAAAGTACTTGCAAGTACCGGTCGTTAAAAGTGTGGAACGCTTATCAACTTTAACTTGAAATATCTTTCGGTAGGAAAGTTTTCATGCAAAATGTGATGAATTTACAGTATATTTTGGTCTCGTCTGGCGATTTCAAGTGCTAACTCCATTTTTGTGGAAAAAGGTCATTATTTCCCTTTAAAGGGAAATAATGACCTTTTGATTTTGTTAGCAACAATTTCTTAGGCTACCGTTATGGTTTCAAAATTATTTTATTTAAATTTAAGAATTAAATAAAATTATTCCCAAATTCAAAGTTGTAAGTTTGGAAAAAATACAAAACAAGTACCTTGTGTACTTCATGAAGGTCATTGACAAATTCGTCCTTCCCTACCATTGTTTACATCGAGTGCGCGGCATTTTTGGAGGCTCTGTGACGTTTCCGATCAAACTGAGCGCTGCTCGGACACACGTTAGTAGCGCTAGTAGCGCTTTCATTTTCCATGGCAACCAGGCGTTAGCCAATCAAAAGCCAGAAAGGGAATACGTTCTGGCTTTTCATTGGCTCACGCCTGGTTGCCATGGAGAACGAAAGCGCTACTCGCTACAACTCGCCACAATGGTTAAGTGCGCCGAGAAGCATGACAATGACTTTGTAAACAAATCGCCGACGCTAAATAGGTCTCCGTCGATGTGCATCGATGAGCTTCCGATTTAATTGCCAGTTTTGTGTTATTGTTTGTTAGTTTTTTGGGGAAAAATTATTATTTTTCATGATAATATAAAGCATAGTGTTATATACAGCCACAGCCAAATTATACAATACTCCTAATGTTGAAAACAAATGAATCGATTTTCAAAAATTGAGGGTCGCAACCACTAACTATGCCGCCGTTGATGTGCATCGATGAGCTTCCGATTTTATTGCCACTTTTTCCAATCGCTGTTAGTTTTAGAAGATCGCCGGGCATATAATCACAAAGAGTAGAACGCACAATATATTTTCCACTCCATTGCGTAAAAAAACAATACGGGAAAAGCCCGCAGTTTGATGAGGACCAAAAGTACTTGCAAGTACCGGTCGTTAAAAGTGTGGAACGCTTATCAACTTTAACTTGAAATATCTTTCGGTAGGAAAGTTTTCATGCAAAATGTGATGAATTTACAATATATTTTGGTCTCGTCTGGCGATTTCAAGTGCTAACTCCATTTTTGTGGAAAAAGGTCATTATTTCCCTTTAAGTAACGGCATTCGCCTCAGGTATGAACTGTACAATTTGTGTCCGTTACGGGTTATCTCGAGACCCCGTCTCCGTGTGCTACCTCAGTCTTTGTTAGGATGTACCGATACTCTGGTCATTTGTCAGGATAGACCGTCATGTGATTTCGCTGCTGATCCACTCCTCACAGTTCCGACCCCCTCACTCAACCCACCAGAGACAGGGATTCAGATAAAGTAATTATTTACAATAGAATACCGACACCATAGTTAAACACGCTATTTCACACAAGGGCTCAAACACACATAGTCAAACACCTCATTTCACACCAGGACTCAAACACACATAATCAAACACACACACACACACACCAGACACTCACACCTACTATGCACTACAGCCCGGCACACTGTCCAACATAGTGCCGAGCTGGGCCTAAGGTCCCTGAGTTGAAGCTACACTTACATCGTGACAGTGGGGTGGATGGTGGCGCGAGTCGTCCCCGGCAGCAAGTCCGGGGAAGATGAGAGAATGGACCTTATATATGATGCCCGCGGCCCGGCCGGCTCGCATC
This sequence comes from Chirona hameri, assembly GCA_036785665.1. NCBI lineage: Eukaryota > Metazoa > Arthropoda > Thecostraca > Balanomorpha > Balanidae > Chirona > Chirona hameri. Next base: position 38,056 of record JAXIVJ010000753.1, on the reverse strand, counting down.
GCCGCAGGGCTACGGTAACACAGTGCTATTGGATTTAACATAACATATATCGGTTATGCGTAACAGGTCAGCGCCCGACGCATAACCGACAGGTCTTAAAGGAAATAGTTCACCTTCAACATTAGTTTTAAACTGAGATAGCAGTTTTGTAGCCCGTGTTGGGAAACCCCTATCTGCAAATTTTCTTGACTGAAAAGACTTTCCAGCCGAATATATTTGATTTGTTGGCGAAGGAATGCGATGCTGGCGAAAGAATGTTGTACTGGTTCTAGCCCGGGCAGAGGCTATACCATCAGCCAATCAGCTAGCAGCTGGTGCTAGCAAGCGAACCGCCGGCCGCCGGTTGGCACATCTCCAATGCGAGTCTATCCTTACGCGACTACTTTCGAATCTGATTGGCTGAACCATTGTTTACATTCGCGTGACGTCAGGACTCTGACTCAGAGAGTATGCATATAGTTTTGATAAACCATACAAATGTACGGCCTTCTGTCCTGAATCGGCGCGATATAAGGCCATTTTTTGACAATATAAAAAGAAATTGTATTAAAAAATATAATCAAATCGTGTTTGGTAAAAATTTCCAAGGTGAACTATTTCCTTGAAAGGAAATAGTTCACCTTCGGAAATTTTTCAGAACACGATTTTATTATATTTTTTTAATATAGTTTCTTTTTTTCTTTTCAAAAATGGTCCTACATCGCGTTAATCAGGACTGAAGGTCGTAAATTATTAATGTTATGGTGTGCGTTATTGGTCTGCGCATGACACTGACGCCCAGCCGCCTGAGCCTGACGGCTGACGCCCAGCCGCCTGAGCCTGACGGCTGACGCCCAGCCGCCTGAGCCTGACGGCTGACGCCCAGCCGCCTGAGCCTGACGGCTGACGCCCAGCCGCCTGAGCCTGACGGCTGACGCCCAGCTGCCTGAGCCTGACGGCTGACGCCCAGCCGCCTGAGCCTGACGGCTGACGCCCAGCCGCCTGAGCCTGACGGCTGACGCCCAGCCGCCTGAGCCTGACGGCTGCCGCCCAGCCGCCTGAGCCTGACGGCTGCCGCCCAGCCGCCTGAGCCTGACGGCTGACGCCCAGCCGCCTGAGCCTGACCTGCCGCTACCGTAGAGCTGACCGCAACCTGCGGCTGACACTGCCGCCCAGCCGCCTGAGCCTGACGGCTGACGCCCAGCCGCCTGAGCCTGACGGCTGACGCCCAGCCGCCTGAGCCTGACTGCTGACGCCCAGCCGCCTGAGCCTGACGGCTGACGCCCAGCCGCCTGAGCCTGACGGCTGACGCCCAGCCGCCTGAGCCTGACGGCTGACGCCCAGCCGCCTGAGCCTGACGGCTGACGCCCAGCCGCCTGAGCCTGACGGCTGACGCCCAGCCGCCTGAGCCTGACGGCTGCCGCCCAGCCGCCTGAGCCTGACGGCTGACGCCCAGCCGCCTGAGCCTGACGGCTGACGCCCAGCCGCCTGAGCCTGACGGCTGCCGCCCAGCCGCCTGAGCCTGACGGCTGACGCCCAGCCGCCTGAGCCTGACTGCTGACGCCCAGCCGCCTGAGCCTGACGGCTGACGCCCAGCCGCCTGAGCCTGACGGCTGCCGCCCAGCCGCCTGAGCCTGACGGCTGACGCCCAGCCGCCTGAGCCTGACGGCTGACGCCCAGCCGCCTGAGCCTGACGGCTGACGCCCAGCCGCCTGAGCCTGACTGCTGACGCCCAGCCGCCTGAGCCTGACGGCTGACGCCCAGCCGCCTGAGCCTGACGGCTGACGCCCAGCCGCCTGAGCCTGACGGCTGACGCCCAGCCGCCTGAGCCTGACGGCTGACGCCCAGCCGCCTGAGCCTGACTGCTGACGCCCAGCCGCCTGAGCCTGACGGCTGACGCCCAGCCGCCTGAGCCTGACCTGCCGCTACCGTAGAGCTGACCGCGACCTGCGGCTGACACTGACGCCCAGCCGCCTGAGCCTGACCTGCCGCTACCGTAGAGCTGACCGCGACCTGCGGCTGACACTGACGCCCAGCCGCCTGAGCCTGACCTGCCGCTACCGTAGAGCTGACCGCGACCTGCGGCTGACACTGACGCCCAGCCGCCTGAGCCTGACCTGCCGCTACCGTAGAGCTGACCGCGACCTGCGGCTGACACTGACGCCCAGCCGCCTGAGCCTGACCTGCCGCTACCGTAGAGCTGACCGCGACCTGCGGCTGACACTGACGCCCAGCCGCCTGAGCCTGACGGCTGACGCCCAGCCGCCTGAGCCTGACCTGCCGCTACCGTAGAGCTGACCGCGACCTGCGGCTGACACTGCCGCCCAGCCGCCTGAGCCTGACGGCTGACGCCCAGCCGCCTGAGCCTGACCTGCCGCTACCGTAGAGCTGACCGCGACCTGCGGCTGACACTGCCGCCCAGCCGCCTGAGCCTGACGGCTGACGCCCAGCCGCCTGAGCCTGACCTGCCGCTACCGTAGAGCTGACCGCGACCTGCGGCTGACACTGCCGCCCAGCCGCCTGAGCCTGACGGCTGACGCCCAGCCGCCTGAGCCTGACCTGCCGCTACCGTGGAGCTGACCGCGACCTGCGGCTGACACTGCCGCCCAGCCGCCTGAGCCTGACGGCTGACGCCCAGCCGCCTGAGCCTGACCTGCCGCTACCGTAGAGCTGACCGCGACCTGCGGCTGACACTGCCGCCCAGCCGCCTGAGCCTGACGGCTGACGCGCAGCCGCCTGAGCCTGACTGCTGACGCTACCGTGGCCTGAGCCTGACGGCTGACGCTACCGTGGAGCTGACCGCGACCTGCGGGTGACCTGACGCCCAGCCGCCACGATAGACGTGGAGCTGACCGCGACCTGCCACTGACACTGCAGTGTGACGGCCTTGTGAAGCCTCAATATGTGACGTCTCAATATGTGACGTCTCAGTCTGTCAGGTCTCAGTCTGTCAGGTCTCAGTCTGTCAGGTCTCAGTCTGTCAGGTCTCAGTCTGTCAGGTCTCAGTCTTGTGCCCGCCCTGTGAAGCCTCGCTGAGCGGTTGCAGCCTGCCTGCACCTGACCAGAGCCTGCCCTGAGCCTGCCTGTACCTGACCAGAGCCTGCCCTGAGCCTGCCTGCACCTGACCAGAGCCTGCCCTGAGCCTGCCTGCACCTGACCAGAGCCTGCCCTGAGCCTGCCTGCACCTGCCCAGAGCCTGCCCTGAGCCTGCCTGCACCTGACCAGAGCCTGCCCTGAGCCTGCCTGCACCTGACCAGAGCCTGCCCTGAGCCTGCCTGCACCTGACCAGAGCCTGCCCTGAGCCTGCCTGCACCTGCCCAGAGCCTGCCCTGAGCCTGCCTGCACCTGACCAGAGCCTGCCCTGAGCCTGCCTGCACCTGACCAGAGCCTGCCCTGAGCCTGCCTGCACCTGACCAGAGCCTGCCCTGAGCCTGCCTGCACCTGACCAGAGCCTGCCCTGAGCCTGCCTGCACCTGACCAGAGCCTGCCCTGAGCCTGCCTGCACCTGACCAGAGCCTGCCCTGAGCCTGCCTGCACCTGACCAGAGCCTGCCCTGAGCCTGCCTGCACCTGACCAGAGCCTGCCCTGAGCCTGCCTGCACCTGACCAGAGCCTGCTCTGAGCCTGCCTGCACCTGACCAGAGCCTGCCCTGAGCCTGCCTGCACCTGACCAGAGCCTGCCCTGAGCCTGCCTGCACCTGCCCAGAGCCTGCCCTGAGCCTGCCTGCACCTGACCAGAGCCTGCCCTGAGCCTGCCTGCACCTGACCAGAGCCTGCCCTGAGCCTGCCTGCACCTGCCCAGAGCCTGCCCTGAGCCTGCCTGCACCTGACCAGAGCCTGCCCTGAGCCTGCCTGCACCTGACCAGAGCCTGCCCTGAGCCTGCCTGCACCTGACCAGAGCCTGCCCTGAGCCTGCCTGCACCTGACCAGAGCCTGCCCTGAGCCTGCCTGCACCTGACCAGAGCCTGCCCTGAGCCTGCCTGCACCTGACCAGAGCCTGCCCTGAGCCTGCCCTGAGCCTGCCTGCACCTGACCAGAGCCTGCCCTGAGCCTGCCTGCACCTGACCAGAGCCTGCCCTGAGCCTGCCTGCACCTGACCAGAGCCTGCCCTGAGCCTGCCTGCACCTGCCCAGAGCCTGCCCTGAGCCTGCCTGCACCTGACCAGAGCCTGCCCTGAGCCTGCCTGCACCTGACCAGAACCTGCCCTGAGCCTGCCTGCACCTGACCAGAGCCTGCCCTGAGCCTGCCTGCACCTGACCAGAGCCTGCCCTGAGCCTGCCTGCACCTGACCAGAGCCTGCCCTGAGCCTGCCTGCACCTGACCACATACTGCTGAGCTGTAGGTACAATACCTCAACCATCCGAGGGTTGCACAGTGTTTGCCGAACAGCCCGTGCAATGGCCGTGACGACACCATTGTAGTGCTGGTCAGGCACGGTCATGTATTATGTATGGGATCCATTAGTCATGGTCCAGCATCGGGCGGCCTCTTGTCTTTCTCGACGTGGAGACAGACCGTGTGGGATCTGTCTTGGGTGGGGGCAGCCGGCAGGCAGACTGGTGAGTGGTGATTGTTTCGAGCATTTGAGGCTTGTCTCGGATAGCTGAGACTTGTTTGGGGTACAGAGACAGACGGTCCCGGGCTTGTCTCTGGATGGAGAGACAGTATTAGGCTTGTCTCGGTATCTGCGACTTGTCTCGGGTATCTGAGACTTGTCTCGGGTATCTGAGGCTTGACTCGGGTATCTGAGGATTGTCTCAGGTATCTGAGACTTGTCTCGGGTATCTGAGACTTACTTGTCTCGGGTATCTGAGGCTTGTCTCGGGTATCTGCTACTTGTCTCGGGTATCTGAGGCTTGTCTCGGTATCTGCGACTTGTCTCGGGTATCTGAAACTTGTCTCGGGTATCTGAGGCTTGTCTCGGGTATCTGGAACTTGTCTCGGGTATCTGAGGCTTGTCTCGGTATCTGCGACTTGTCTCGGGTATCTGAAACTTGTCTCGGGTATCTGAAACTTGTCTCGGGTATCTGCGACTTGTCTCGGGTATCTGAGACTTGTCTCGGGTATCTGAGGCTTGTCTCGGGTATCTGAGGATTGTCTCGGGTATCTGAGACTTGTCTCGGGTATCTGAGGATTGTCTCGGGTTTCTGAGACTTGTCTCGGGTATCTGAGGATTGTCTCAGGGATGAGACAGACAGTCTGAGGCTTCTGTATTGTCCACGGGTGGATAGTGTAAGGGGCCGTGCCGCCTCTTGTCAGCCGGCCGGGCTGCGCTGCCGGCCGGTTGCCGTCTCCTCCCCGCGTGGCCGTCCTTGGCCGGGCGGCGCTGATTGGTTGTGCTGTGTGTGTCCGGACGGTCACATGATGACCTTTGATCTGACCTGGCGTGGGGCGAGTGTGGCGGCCGGCATTCTTGGAGCCGTGGAGCGGGGACGCGGGTGTACTGCCGGAGTTAATACAGATGTGTCTCCGAAGCTGGATTGTGACTGAGTGGTGACCGGACGGCACGTCTACAATGGTGATAGCGGTGAGTCAGCACGCCGCCTGCTGCGGCTGTTGCTGCTGAACGACGCCCGCCTGCCGCCGCTGCGTCTGCCGCCTGCTGCCGCTGCGTCTGCCGCCTGCTGGCCGCTGCGTCTGTCGACTGCTGGCCGCTGCGTCTGCCGCCTGCTGCCGCTGCGGTCTGCGATGCGATGCATCTGATCGCTTGCTGCACGCCTGCTGACGAGTCTGCGCGCCTGCTGCTGCGCACCTGCTGTCAGGTCCGTGCGGCCGACGAGTCCGCGCATCTGCTGACGAGTCCGCAATCCTGCTTCCGCGTGCCTCCTGCCGAGTCTGCACTCCAGCTGCTGCGCGCTTGCTGCCGAGACCACATGTCTGCTGCTGTGTGCCTGTTGCCGCACGCCTGCTGCTGAGCCGCGCGCCTGTTGCTGCGTGCCTGCTGCCGAGTCAGCGCGCCTGCTGTGTGCCTGCTGCCGCACGCCTGCTGCTGAGCCGCGCGCCTGTTGCTGCGTGCCTGCTGCCGAGTCAGCGCGCCTGCTGTGTGCCTGCTGCCGCACGCCTGCTGCTGAGCCGGCGCGCCTGTTGCTGCGTGCCTGCTGCCGAGTCAGCGCGCCTGCTGTGTGCCTGTTCCGCCACGCCTGTTCCCGCGCGCCTGCTGCTGCGTGCTTGCTGCCGAGTCGGCGCGCCTGTTGTGCACCCACTGTCTGGTTTGCGCGCCTACTTCCGCGCGCCTGCTGCTGCGCGCCTGCTGCTGAGCCTGCCGAGTCTACGCGCCTGCTCACTGTTCAGCAGCCGGCCGCTTACACCGACACTGGGTGTCTGCTGCCATCATTAAGGATAAGTTATTTTGTGTGTGACTTGTAAATTGTATTTGCTTTTTGTCGTCATGAAGCCAGAGGAGAGTAGAAGTGGTACTGATGAGGAACCGCGGGGAGCTGTGGGTGGATTCTCCTTTGAGGCTCCGACATTTTCTGGAGCGGATTCTCGTAACGGGGCCTTCAGCAGATTTTTGGCTGATTTGGACACATTTTTCACGTATCATAGATTCGATGATGAGCTCAAGCTTCGCTTCTTGCCTCTCACTCTCACAGCGGTGGCACGAGATGCTTTCGAAGCACTTCCACCGGAGGAGAGAGAAACGTACAGTGTGGCTGTGGCTGGTTTGCGGCGATTTTTTGACAGGACGAGTACGCTCGAAGCACACAGCAGGCTCCGTGAGCTAAAGTTCGACCCAACGTCATCACTTAACACGTATGTTGTCCAGTTTAAGCAGCTGGTTAAAGACGCGTTCCCCGGCATCAGTAGCGACCCGGTGCTGTTTCATTCCTTTCTCACAACCCTCCCTCCTCGGTACCAGCAGCAGATCATAGCTGCTGGGGTTCCTACTTTCGACGAGGCAGTGGACAAGGTACGTAACCTCATTCAGAGTGAGCGGATCCCGACAGCTGTCAGTCAGGTGTCCACAGCTGGTACGGACGGGACGGTGTTGGAGCAGATTCTCTACCGGCTGGAGCAGCTTGAGAAACAGGTGAGAAGCTCGGATGGTCGAGCACCGGTAGCCCGGGGACGTGGTGCTGACAGGGGGCGCGGCTGGTCTGGACGTGACCGGCGAGCTGACAGGGCTGACGGGGGTGACGGTGACCGGCGATCCTGCTTTGCGTGTGGTAGCCAGTCTCATCTCCGCAGGCCATGTCCTCACAAGCAGTCTCGCTGTTACGAGTGTGGTGAGGTGGGCCACTTGGCACGTGTGCACTCGGGGAAACGAGCTGGGGGTCACGGCTCAGAGCGCAAGCCCGTGGCCCCGAAACGCCCGTTAAGCGCAGCACCGTCTGAGTTGAGTAACGATGCTGCCAGTTTAGTGCTCGATGACCGAATGACGTTTTCAGGTGCAATTTCAGGTGTGCCGTGTAACTTTCTCCTGGATACTGGGTCTACAATTAACGTGTTAAACAAAGCGGTTTTTGACGTCCTCCCCAATGCAGTTCTCCAGAGGACCGCCACCAGAGCGAGAACAGTTTCACAGGGCGAGCTGCCGCTGTTGGGGCGAACTAAGGTGCCGATTCAGGTCGCGAACCGTACTCATTTAGTTTATTTCTATATCACCGAGGATATTGATGTTCCTTGCCTCCTCGGTTTGGAGTTTTTGCAGGTAGTGCCCTGTGTTATCGATCTGGCCAGTAAGCGACTGCTGCTGGTTGAACAAAACCATGTGCGGTCGATATCTGCTGAGAAGACTTCTGTTGGCCGAGCAGTCTTAGGCCGTGACTTTTCCTTGCCCCCAGCAGCTGAGTGATTTGTGAAAGGCTATGCACATCTCTGTGATCACTCGGGTCCCATTCTTGTGGAGCCGTGCCTCGAAATTCCCGGTGTGGAGGTGGTGAGATGCCTCGCCACTGTCTCTGACTCGTCTGTTCCCCTGCTGATACGGAATGTGACGACTGACTACATTACGCTTCCGAAACATTCGCAGGTAGCAGAGCTGGAGGTTAGCTTTGAGGTGGCGTCTGAGCCCCGATCAGAGGGCAGCGAGTCTGTCGATCTCGAGTCGTCTGTTGATCTGTCTGGTGCTGACCTCTCTGACCCACAGCGACAGGCCATGTTCAGAGTTCTAGAGAAGCACAGCAGCATGTTCGACGGCCATATCGGCCATACCACGCTGGTGACGCACCGTATTGACACTGGTGACCATCCCCCGATACGTCAGTCACCGCGTCGCATTCCCCCGCATGTGAAGGATGCAGTGAGGGAGCAGCTTGATCAGCTGGTCAGAGATGGTGTTCTCTAAGAGTCTGAAGGCAGCTGGTCCTCTCCCATCTGCCTGGTTAAGAAAAAATCCGGTGACCTGAGGATTTGTGCCGATATGCGAAAACTGAATGCCTGTACTCGTCTACCAGAGTATCCGATTCCACGAATCGATGATACGTTGGATGCACTGTCTGGATCCTCCTTATATTGTATCCTTGATATGAATGCCGCGTATCACCAAGTGTCGATTGATCCGGCTGATCGTGACAAGGCTACGATTACTACACCGTTCGGCAACCTTAGATATAAGCGCATGTGTTTTGGTTTAGCTTCTGCCCCGTTCACATGTTGTAAGCTGCTTAACATCGTGCTGGGTGATATGCCAGCTCATTCATGTGTTCACTATTTCGATGACATAATCATTCATGGGAAGTCTTTCCCTGAGGTTTTGGCAGCTTTAGATGAAACACTTCTCCGGCTGCGTGCAGCGGGTCTCACGCTCAACCTGAGTAAGTGCCAGTTTTTCAGAAGAGAAGTCAAGTTTCTCGGTCATGTGGTCTCGGGTCAGGGTCTTTCAGCTGATCCTGATAAGGTCCAGAAAGTAAGGGATTGGCCGCTTCCACGGACGATGAAGGAAGTGTCCAGCTTTTTGGGTCTCTGCTCATATTTTCGTAAGTACGTTAAGACTTTCGCCACCATAGCTGCTCCGCTGTTTCGCCTCACAAGCAAGAATGTTCAGTTTCAGTGGTCACCGGAGGCGGATGACGCATTTGTGCAGCTTAAGAGGGCTCTGAGTGAGGCCCCGATAGTCGCTTTTCCCAGGTTCGGTAACGGAGGAGGAGCATTCACGCTGGATTGTGACGCAAGTGACCAGGGCATTGGTGCCGTTTTGTTACAGGAGCAGGACGGAGCCGAGCGTGTCATTGCTTATGGTAGTCACACACTGTCTAAAGCTCAGAAAAATTATAGTACCACGAAAAAGGAATTGTTGGCATGTGTGGTGTTTGTCCAAGAATTCGCTCATTACCTTAAAGGCAAGGAGTTCAGGTTACGTACTGATCACAGCAGCCTGCAATGGCTGTACAATTTCAAAAACCCCACAGGTATGCTGGCCCGGTGGCTGGAGATCATGGGTAATTTTCATTTTCAGATCGTGTTTCGTCCGGGAGCGCAAAACGTCGCAGCTGATGCGCTCAGTCGGCGACCGTCTCCGAAGGAAGATGTCGCCTGTCAGACAGAAAGCTGCTTTCGCGTGTCGGCTCGAGACTGGCCACTCGGTTTCATACAGGGTGAACAGGCAAAGGATGAGGTGTTATCGGAGCTGGCACGCCTGCTGGCTGAAGGACCATGTCCCCCTCGTCATGCCGTGTCCAGTGGCGTGAAACCGTGGCTGCGGCACTGGCAGCGGCTTCGCTTACTTGACGGTGTCCTTTTCAAGGTTTTCCGCTGTCATCCGCGTGCCCCTGAGAGTTTACAGGTGATCGTGCCGCCTGGTCTGATTGCAGGAGTACTCACCTCCCTCCATGCTGGCCCGTGTGGTGGCCACTTTGCGTGTGAAAAGTTGCTGAAACAGGTTCAAGGTCGGTTTTTCTGGATGGGCATGTCAGACGATGTTGTTACGTTTTGTAAACAGTGCGACCGCTGCGCCGGGCGTAATCATCCGTCACCCAAACCTCGTGCTGCGATGGGTGAGCTGTACTCGTCTGAGCCATGGGAGATGGTTTCCATAGATTTCCTGACTGACCTCCCAACCACAGGCCGTGGTAACAAACACTTATTGGTCGTCTGCGACCATTTCACACGGTGGGTAGAAGTATTCCCTTTACAGGACATGTTGGCGACTACTGTGGCTGAGACATTGGCTTCCGAAGTGTTCTCTCGTTACGGATGCCCAAAGTATCCACACTCTGACTGCGCCGCCAATTTTAGGAGTCAGGTGGTGGCTGAGTTGTGCCGTATCATGGGCATCCAGAAAACTAACACGACAGCTTTTCATCCTCAGGGCAACAGCCGTTGCGAGAGGGTTAACAGGACCATATTGGGAATGCTGGCTAAATACCTGTCTGAGAACCACACGGAGTGGGACAAACACTTGCCTCTACTGATGCTTGGTTATCGCTCGCAGATCCACAAGTCGCTGGGTTATAGTCCCTTTTTCATGATGTTTGGACGTGCTCCCCGACTTCCCATTGACGCAGAGATTGACGCCCCGCACACTGCCCGCTCCAAGTCGGCTGTCGTGTATATTGACGAGCTGTGTGAGGGCCTTCGTGCCGTTTACCGTGAGGCGATAACAATTTCAGATGCAAAGCACCAGCAAAACAAGCGGCTGTATGAACGGAAGCTGAATTATTTCAATTACAGTGTGGGTGACCGGGTTCTGCTTTTCAGGGATGTGGCTAAACGGGGGGAGTATCATAAATTCATGAGGCCCTGGAAACCAGCTGTGATCGTCGCCAAGCGAGGTGACTTGAACTACCGTGTGAAAACTGACGATGGTAAAATGGTGTGTGTCCACCACAATAGGCTTAAGCCAAATACCGTCCCGTCTCCGGTGGTGAACAGTCCCAGCCCAGTAAAAGAGTGTCCTCATGTGAACGTGACGCCTGACCCTGAGCAGCCCAGCCCGTGTGAGATTCCCGTGGGAGAAGGGGAGGGAAGTCTGCTGAGGTTCCGTCCTGTGCCGCTGCCCCGTCGCGCCGCGTCCTCGGTGCCCCCATCTCGCGGGGCTGAGTGTTCTCCGGATTTGACGGTCTGCGTTGATGACGCCGCTGTTGAGTCTGTGACGGGCGCCGACCCTGCAGATGCTGCAGTCGGTCCTGACTCAGCTCAGCTGGCTCTCGACTCGTGAGCGGCCTGATGGTGTGGGTTCCCAGCTAGCATCTCCTGTGGAATTCAGGCGGTCGGTGCGCGAGAGGCAACCGCCCGACCGCTACGGGTTTAGTTAAGGCTTTAGTGTTCGATGTGAGATGTGTTACATTGGTTTATCCTTCCCTCCTTCATACGACCGCCGGACCCACCGGCGTTAGTTAAGGCGTCCAATTGGGACTTGTGAGATGCGTTACGTTGGTTTACTCTTCCGTTTCTTTTCCCTAAGCACCTGGTCGCAACACTGCTTGCCCGTTGCTTTGAATGCCCCTCACTTGGTGACTAATCGGCCGTTGGTCGTACGTACTTAAACGTGTCCTTTTGGGGTAAAGCGAAATCGGAGCCTGCTACTGCGGTGGACCATGTCCTGACAGCCTTTCTGTACGTTTTCACTGTGCAATCTGATTTAACGCTCTGCCAGGACAGAGCGTTCGAATTGTTACACCGAGTAACAATTCATTTCTGGTCCCCAGGGATGCCGTACGCGGAGGAGACTGGTGTCACTCGAGGGCTGATCTTCATGAGCGAGGAAGAGTGTAAGGGACCGTGCTGCCTCTTGTCAGCCGGCCGGGCTGCGCTGCCGGCCGGTTGCCGTCTCCTCCCCGCGTGGCCGTCCTTGGCCGGGCGGCGCTGATTGGTTGTGCTGTGTGTGTCCGGACGGTCACGTGATGACCTTTGATCTGACCTGGTGTGGGGCGAGTGTGGCGGCCGGCATTCTTGGAGCCGTGGAGCGGGGACGCGGGTGTACTGCCGGAGTTAATACAGATGTGTCTCCGAAGCTGGATTGTGACTGAGTGGTGACCGGACGGCACGTCTACAATAGTCTATCCACTGCCTGGAATCTGTCTTGACGCGTTACAGCTCAGCTCAGTAGAGTGCGAACGATGCCGGCGCTGACTACTCGGCAATGGAGGAGTGAAAACAGCCAGAGACACGCACAGGGCGGGGTGCCGAGTTCGTTGGGCGGCACCACCTTCAGTGGTAACGCAGCACAGCGAAAGCAACGTTCTCTCTTTGTGAAAACAATTAATGACGTGCGTCTCGGAAAGAGAGGAAACGTGTAAAGCGTTGTGCTGGGTTGTGCGGTCGCTTTTCGAATTGATTACTACACAATTTAAAAACACGTGAGTGCTTATTGCTTTTAAGTTAGAACATGAATATATTGTGGAATAAGGAATCGTTACATCACATTACAGCCAAGGGCGTATCCGGAACGACTGTGGCTGTGTGTCTGCTGTATGGCTCGGTCCGTACGTTGAGACTTGAGAGTCACGGATCCTCGTATAGCCACAGAGTCACAGAGTCACAGAGTCACAGAGCCACAGAGTCACAGAGTCAGAGTCACAGAGTCACGGAGTCACGGAGTCACGGAGTCACGGAGTCAGAGTCACAGTCACAGAGTCACAGATGACTGAGCCACAGAGCCCCAGAGCCACAGAGCCACAGAGTCACAGAGTCACAGAGTCACAGAGTCACAGAGTCACAGAGTCACAGAGTCACAGAGTCACAGATGACAGAGCCACAGAGTCACAGAGTCACAGATGACAGAGTCACAGAGTCACAGAGTCACAGAGCCACAGTCACAGAGCCACAGAGCCACATAGCCACATAGCCACATAGCCACATAGCCACAGAGTCACAGTCACAGATGACAGAGCCACAGAGCCACAGAGCCACAGAGTCACAGAGTCACAGAGCCACAGAGTCACAGAGCCACAGAGCCACATAGTCACAGAGCCACAGAGCCACAGAGTCACAGAGTCACAGAGTCACAGAGCCACAGGGCCACAGAGCCACAGAGCCACAGGGCCACAGAGTCACAGAGTCACAGAGCCACAGAGCCACAGAGTCACAGAGTCACAGAGTCACAGAGCCACAGAGCCACAGAGTCACATAGCCACAAAGCCACAGAGCCACATAGTCACAGAGCCACAGAGCCACAGAGTCACAGAGTCACAGAGTCACAGAGTCACAGAGTCACAGTCACAGAGCCACAGAGCCACAGAGTCACAGAGCTAAAGAGCCACAGAGTTATAGAGTTACAGAGTCACAGAGCCACAGAGTCACAGAGCCACAGAGTCACAGAGTCACAGAGTCACAGAGCCACAGGGCACAGCGGCACAGAGTCACAGAGCCACAGAGCCACAGAGTCACAGAGCCACATAGCCACATAGTCACAGAGTCACAGAGCCACAGAGTCACAGAGTCACAGAGCCACAGAGTCACAGAGCCACATAGTCACAGAGCCACAGAGTCACAGAGTCACAGAGCCACAGAGTCACAGAGTCACAGAGCCACAGGGCACAGAGTCACAGGTCACAGAGTTACAGAGTTACAGAGTCACAGAGCCACAGAGCCACAGAGTCACAGAGTCACAGAGTCACAGAGCCACAGAGTCACAGAGCCACAGAGTCACAGAGCCACAGTCACAGAGTCACAGAGTCACAGAGCCACAGAGCCACAGATCCACAGAGTCACAGAGCCACAGAGCCACAGAGTCACAGAGTCACAGAGCCACAGAGTCACAGAGCCAGAGAGTCACAGAGCCACAGAGTCACAGAGCCACAGAGTCACAGAGCCACAGAGTCACAGAGCCACAGAGTCACAGAGCCACAGAGTCACAGAGCCACAGAGCCACAGAGCCACAGAGTCACAGAGTCACAGAGTCACAGATCCACAGAGTCACAGAGCCACAGAGCCACAGAGTCACAGAGTCACAGAGGCACAGAGTCACGGAGCCACAGAGCCACAGAGTCACAGAGTCACAGAGTCACAGAGCCACAGAGTCACAGAGCCACAGAGTCACAGAGTCACAGAGTCACAGAGTATATGTGTTTCACAGACGGTTGTCATGTGTGTGTTTTTCCCAGCGCACCGTTTTCTGGACACAGCCGACCTGACGGCGCCGGAGCTGGCGGCGCTGGTCTCCGCCCTGCTGCTGGCCGCTGTCTGTATCGGACTCGCCATCGGCGCCTTCATGTACCTCAGACTGAGGCGGAAGATGGACCCCCTGAGGGAGAGGCTCCACCGCAGAGAGGCCGGTCAGGAGGGGCGTAGGGAGAATTTCGCCCAGGGGGGCCAAATGGGACCAGACCCTCGTAGCCAAGGGGGGCCCACATCATTAAAACAGTACAGTGCGTTGTATGTTGTAAAACAACGACAAATAAGATTTCGACAACGAAAAACAAGTGTATTTTTCATTTTTGGGAGTGAAAAACACAAAATTTCGAAGATCCGAGATAGTCATTTTCAATATTGTCATTTTATTTTTTCAACTTTTGTACTTGCAATTTTCGTCAAAACTCGAATTTCTATGATTTTTTCAAGCATGTATTGTTTTTCCACCAAAATTACATGACATGACGTGATTAAAACGTCATTATCTCCCAAATTAATCCACCATTTTCATTGAAATGTTGTGATAAGACGTATAATTGATGCAGCATAAGGTACTGAAGGATTGACGTCGAAATATATAATTGTTTTCAAGTTATTGAGAAAATCCGGGAGGGGGGAGGCAGATTCTGCCACCTCCAGCGGGGCGCGGGTTAAAGGAAATAGTTCACCTTCAACATTAGTTTTAAACTGCGATAGCAGTTTTGTAGCCCGTGTTGGGAAACCCCATCTGCAAGTTTTCTTGACTGAAAAGACTCCAGCCGAATATATTTGAGTTTTTGGCGAAGGAATGCGGTGCTGGCGAAAGAATGTTGTACTGGTTCTAGCCCGGGCAGAGGCTATACAATCAGCCAATCAGCTTGCAGCTGGTGCTAGCAAGCGATCGCCGGCCGCCGGTTGGCGCATCTCCAATGCGAGTCTATCTTTACGCGACTACTTTCGAATCTGATTGGTTGAACCATTGTTTACATTCGCGTGACGTCAGAACTCTGACTCAGAGAGTATACATATAGTTTTGATAAACAATAAAAATGTACGGCCTTCTGTCCTGAATCGGCGCGATATAAGGCCATTTTTTGACAATATAAAAAGAAATTGTATTAAAAAATATAATCAAATCGTGTTTGGTAAAAATTTCCAAGGTGAACTATTTCCTTTAAAGGAAATAAATAAATAAATAAATTTCCTTAAAGTTCACCCTCGGAAATTTTTCAGAACACGATTTTATTATATTTTTAATATAGTTTCTTTTTTTCTTTTCAAAAATGGTTCTACATCGCGTTAATTCAGGACAGAAGGTCGTAAATTATTAATGTTATGGTGTGCGTTATTGGTCTACGCATGCGCCCTGGTAGTGCTGGCACTCTCAGATGGTACGGTATATCATATATGCGCCGCATTCCTTCGCTAAAAAGTCAAATATCTTCGGCTGCAGAGTCTTTTCAGCCAAGAAAAGTTGCAGATAAGGATTTCTCAACACGGGCTACAAAACTGCTATTTCAGTTCAAAATCCCATGTTGAAGGTGAACTATTTCCTTTAACAGGTCGCTTGATGCACAGTCCCGGAGGCTGGTGATCTGATGGCCTCCCCCGGCGATGCGGAGGGTTCGCCGATGATGAAGGTGTGCCGCGGCGTGCGATGCACCCCAATCATTAGCCTTCCGGCTCGGTCCTCCGGTCTCTTGGCAATTTGCTGGCTGGAGGGCTGAACGGTGGCCTTGGGCTGAGCGGAGGGTTCTGTCTGGCCGCTCGGATTACCGCTCATGTCCCGGTGATCGATGATGCTTGGCGGGTGCGGCAGAAGCGGTTCCAGTCAGTGGCGACCCATGGACAGGTGGCCATGAGGTGCACCGCTTCTGCCGGCTTTCGGCTGATGCCGCCCTTGCTCGCACCGCCCGGTCCCACGGGATTGCTGACTGGAAGCATGTTGTTGTTGCGACTCGGCGGCCCGACGCCGCCCCGCCGCCGCCGGCTGACCGGTGATGTTTACCGGCTCGGCGGCCCGCGACCCGGCGGCCCGACGCCGCCCCGCCGCCCCCGGTTGACCGGTGTTTACCGGCCGCGGCCACTGATTGCTCACGGCTCGGCGGGCTGGCGCCGACCGCCGCCGCCGCCGCCTTCGCCGCCGTCGTCGTCGCCGCCTTCGCCGCTGTCGTCGCCGCCTCTGGTCTGGTTCTGTGCCAGATAATATTTCCACAGAACAGTCAATTACGTGCTATATCATGGTCAGTTCACTGAAATTATAGTTATGTTACGGCCAGAGTAGCCGAAGCGGGCAAAGTTCCCGAGAATGGTCCTGCCAAAGAGCAGTGGAATCGTCCAGCCGTAAGCCCCACGGCCTTGACGGACACGCGAGGCGTGCCTGGTAATGGTCCTTTTTCTATAACGTTAAAGGCCATTCAAGCCACCGTGGCAGGTAGTAGGTGTTCACTTTAGTTATGTTACCACGCATTCACTTACATATCTGTTCATACCACATTCGCAATGCCCACATGTCTAAATTTACTCTCCGCGCATGTCCAGGAGTTTGCTCTCTTTATTGTGTTCGCTTCGGTTCCTTACGCTTCCATGGGAGATGGAAGCTATGTGGGACAGAAGCCCTTCTCTTCATATCACATCAAAGAGAGCACACGCCGAGGATATTTGGACGCGCCGCGGTACCGCGCCGGCGGCGCTAACCGGCCAGAAGCCTCACCAGCTGACGGCCTGGTATTTCGGGAATATCCGCACCAACTGTACCACGCCGCACCTGCAGGAGCGCTGTGCAAGGTGATTGCCCAATCCCGTGACGCCGCTATACGGTATTATGTCGCCTCCTATCGTCGGCTCACGGGGGAAGGTGAGGTAATGTGGCGTGGACAATGGACGCGATACCATCTCTCCGGACCGGTCCAGCAGCGGTTCGGCCTGCACGTGCCTGCAGCCGCAAGTGCGACCCAGATTGCTAATCCCGTGTCGCCGCTACGCAACGAGCCATTGTGCGTGCGACGGGCTCACGGGACCCGGCCGAGGTAACCGGTCCTGCGTCCTCATTTACAAGTATGTATACGCTCGCATCGTTCACAGTAATACACATTCTCTTCCCACCAACGCTACCGT
The DNA here is from genome assembly GCA_036785665.1 of Chirona hameri. Lineage (NCBI taxonomy): Eukaryota > Metazoa > Arthropoda > Thecostraca > Balanomorpha > Balanidae > Chirona > Chirona hameri. The sequence goes on along the minus strand of JAXIVJ010000753.1, from coordinate 20,969 downwards.
GCGTCTGGAGGCGCCACGTCGGTTGAGCACCGAAAATGCTCTTCGACAACAGATCGTGCAACTCCTGGCAGCCGGTAGATTTTAAAGAAAAAGTTGTACGTGCCCAATCATGCCTGGACATGGTCTGCTCCTCCCTCTGAAGTCTGACATCACCTGACCTTGAGTGCGGCCCAGGAGCGCAGCCAGAATTTTGCGACCGGGGGGGGGGGGGGGGGGGGGGGCTAACAGAAGTGGGACCCTTAGCATTTGCTGATGCCCCCCAAACAAACATGAATTTGCTTAGCTCCACTCCATTTGAGACCACAGACCACAGAGGTTTTACAACTGGGGGAGAACTCGATGTTAGCCTTTCTGAGCCCAAGTTGGGCCCTCTCCGGACTTAAGATGGGCCCTTCCCGGGCCTGAGAGCTGACATGGGCCTTCTCTGGACCTGATATGCTCGCTTTTTTAGGCTAAATTGGGCTTTATCAGGTCTGAAATGGGCCCTTTCTGAGTCCACGATGGGTCCCTTTCAGACCCGAGATGGGCCCCTCTGAGCCGCAACCGGGTGTTTTTAGCTCCATAGCACCCCCTGGCAAAGCCCCTGTGTGGCCCCTACCACCGGCTGTAGGTCATTCCAGACAGGGGCAAAGTGAGCGCCAAAGCGACTCGAACCTGGCCTGCCACACCATGTATAAAGTCTGCAGTCTGCACCCCAGCGCTTTCCCAACTGAGCAGTGCATACGCAAAAATCCCAACTATCGTAGCATACCCAAAAATGAGCTCAGTACGTGACTTCTGGAAGCCTGACATAACAATTAAAAATTGAAATACATACCTAGGGGTGTTCCATCGCAGGTGATCGTCTGCCTCTTCGGTCCTGTTGTTGGACGCGGTGGTCGCCCCTGCTGCCCCGGTCCGACTGAGGGGCGAGATGGCCATACGCTGCTGCGGTCCGGCTGAGAGGTGAGACGGACATACGCTGCCCCAGTCCTGCTGAGGGGCGAGATAACCATACTCTGCCCCGGTCTGGCTGAGGGATGAGACGCCCATATGCTGCCCTGGTACGACTGAGGGGCGAGACGGTCATGCGCTGTCCCGGTCCGGCTGAGGGGCGAGACGGCCATACTCTCCCCCGGTCTGGCTGAGGGGCGAGACGGCCATACACTGCACTGGTCTGGCTGAGGGGTTAGGAGACAGCCATACGCTGCCCCGGTCCGGCTGAGGGGTGAGGCGGCCATGTTACCCCGGTCTGGCTTAGGGGCGAGACAGCCAAACGCTGCTGCAGTCCGGCTGAGGGGAGAGACGGCCATACGCTGTCCCGGTCCGGCTGAGGGGCGAGACGGCCATATACGCTGTCTCGGTCCGACTGAGGGGCGAGACGGCCATACGCTGCTCTGGTTCGGCTGAGAGACTGAAATCCACTGATAACTCAGTGACAGCCAGAAACCCGATATATAAATTCGTAGGCCTACCTAACTTACGCATCTAACAGCGACCAATACAAATTGACGCACGTCAAGGCCGCAAAACGCTCGAAGGCGCCGCTGCTACGACCAGACTTGTCAATGATTCATATTTGTCATGAATCGATTCACAGTGATTCACGGACCATAATGAATGATTCAATCATGATTCAATCACTCAACATTACCATAATGAATGATTCAATCATGATTCAATCACTCAACATTACCATAATGAATGATTCAATCTTGATTCAATCACTCAACATTAAAGTGACACTGGAGTTGGTGTCGACTCCTTTGTCTAACTACTTTTATTTTGAATGTGCGACTCTAAGATTTTATGAGCATGACAGGAAGGTCATGCTCTACCTGTGTGCCAATTTTCATGCACATCAGAATAGTCTGCTGTTTGACCTTAAACATATGACCTGCTCTAAATCCTTTGATTTTGAATGTGCGACTAAGATTTCATGAGCGTGATAAGGAGGTTATGTTCTACCAGTGTGCTAATTTTCATGCAAATCGGAATAGTCCGCTGTTTGACCTTAAACCTATCTGACCTGCTCTAACTCCTTTGATTTTGAATGTGCGACTCTAAGATTTTACCAGAATGATCACTAGGTCGTGATCTATCTGTGTACCAATTTTGAAGCCAATCCAAATAGTCCGCGAATGTATTTCCGAATGTGAATGTGAATGTGAGCCAATTGGACACGCGTGTTGTTCATTTTGATTATACAATGATATTTATAATATTTATTATAATTGCAAATTCCAAGTTCCAAAAGCATTAATGACTTTACGTTTCACTTTTTTAAGCGAACAGAACATTTATTTTGATTTTGCATTAGGTATTATTTTTATAAAGCATGATGTTGAATAAAACGGCGCCGATGCGACAGTGATATTTGGGACATGCGGAGGTCATGCAAATGTTTGTTTATGATTTAGTTTTTGATATGGTATAGCCTAGAAATTAGGAAAAGGTGGGTACCTTTTGATAATTTTTCGTGTGAAAAAGGTGTGTGTGTACTCTGTGGTTTATAGTCATGTATTAAGATACATCCACGTTGTGGCTTTTACGTATCCAGTCAGAGTACATGTGTAGTGATATCTAAATACAAAGGCACAGTTTAAACACGTTTATGAACCAAAGTATGAGTTAGTTACCTTTTCTAAGTATTTAGGTACCTACCCCTAACCCTACCAGTTCCAAGGTATTCACCTAGTTAGGGCTGATTGAACAGTGGCTTTGTGCCCACTGGAGTTGGACACAAAGCATCGCTTTCTTTACGCATAGATGAATTACAGGCTACAACTCAGGACACAGAGCTCATATAATTGTGCCTGGTGTGTCCACAAGGCACAGATGAATGCTGGGCCGCTGGCATATTTTGTGGACAATTTATGCTGTTCGACCAAAAAAGAATGATTCCTTGAGCAATGAATGATTCAATCAGCCTATTTTCTCTGTATGAATGATTCAATCAGTGACTCACAACAGGTTTGCGCATGAGGTGAATCGATTCATGAGTCATTCATTTGAAATAAGAATGATTCAATCAAAAGTAGTCGATTCACATTGAATCATTGACAAGTCTGGCTACGACGGGGCTGGTCACGACTGGAGCTGGGAGCAAGGCGTCCAGTGACGTCATCTCTAGCGCTCGTAGCCGACAAATGGGGAATCCCGTGATGACATCCCCTGCTTATCAAGAACGGAAATGCACACATTGAATCGCTCACTGATTTGCTATCAGTGACGTAAAACACTTTTATACTAAATAATAATTTGTGTATTGCATTAGAGCGGTGTTTGGTTTTAAAAGTGGCATTACAACTGCCCCCATTCAAAAACAGCTGAAAGTTTTAAACAATAAGTGCTGCAAAATGATAAAGGTAGCTATTTATGATTATATATCTCCCAACCGTTACGAATTTTTCGTGACGTCATGATTTAATTGTTAGAATCCTCTCTGCTTCAGTCAAGTGCACGCCTTCAGCATACCTTTATTTTCTGTAATAATTTTGGCGCACTTTTAATTGACGTCATCAAATTAAATCGCAATTATTTGGGTTATATTGTATAGTTTTTGCGTGAATAATAATAATAAATACTTTTAATGGTAACTAACGAGCATAAATAATGAGTTTGGGTATTTTTTTAGACCATAGTTACTCCAATTAGCTATCATGACGGCAGGGAGATGACCACGTAAGTTGGACATGAAGGTGCGCCGTTGTTTGTAGACATTGCTGCGTCAAAGCTTGTCGAAGTTTATATGTGGTTTCTTTACGCCGGCGCCATTCTTTCTTTTTAACTGGAAGTCTCCTTGTAGCCGGTTGGAATACTGTTTAATTTTGAACGGTTTTAATTTGAATCATCATGGACTTAAGCTTAGATGACATTATAAAAAAGGAGCGGATTTCCAAGAGAGGGGCTGGTACGGGCCGCGTCGCTGGAAGAGGAGCGGGTCGAGGACAAGGACTAGGGAGTCGAGGACAAGGACAGCAGAAGCAGAGGGGAAGTGGACAGGACCGTGGTAACCGAAATGCACCCGTTTCTAACCGTCCGGCTACAGCTTACAAAAGGGTGAGAATGTGATGTGTTGTGATTTCCTTACTCTTTACTTCTCGCTGGATTTTGTGTGCTGTAATTTACTCTATTTCTGTGCTGTCGCTTCAAAGCTCCAACTGCAAAAGTTCATATTTAAAGTTTTAAAGATATTAACTAGCAGTTGTTGGCACTATGTCCGGCGATATTCTCCTTTTGCACACCTTTATATAGGTAAATGTAATATGTTATACTAATTCTACATGTCTCATTTCATCAGAACTGCACTCAAAAACGGACATTCTCAGTACTTACCTAACAATAATAATTTGTAACGTCAATCGCCTTAGCCGACCGCCCGCAACAACTCCGCCATTACAACTGAAATGTAAACAACATGGGTGCAGAAATGTGTTGGATACCAAAGCTGTCATATGATGTCATGTATCTGGTCATCCACTAAACCTTTAGTCATGGCTACAAGCGAATCTTAGGTTTGGTCCTGATGAGACTTAATGGCTTCAGGGTCATACATACTCGACGTCCTTAACGTTTTAGATGTTTCAAAACTTCACTATTTAGTCACTGCATCTTTAAAGACACTATTCTGTATTTGTTGTTATTTAGAATGTATCTTACCTAACAATGTTAAACAAAACAAAAAAATATGTAAGGCAACAATTGATCGTCCAATACGATTGACGCAGGAAGATTCACAGGAAAAATGAGGATCGTCCATGACGTCATTGGAACAATGACTTAACCTAACCTAACCCCGCCATTAAGTCTGATCAAGATGAAACCTAAGATTCGCTCTTAGCCATTAAGTCTGATCGGGACGAAACCTAAGATTCGCTTGTAGCCATTAAGTCTGATCGGGACGAAACCTAAGATTCACTTGTAGCCATTAGGTCCGATCGGGATGAAACCTAAGATTCGCTTATATCCATTAAGTCTGATCAGGATGAAACCAAGATTTGCTTGTATCCATTAATTTGGATCGGGACGAAACCTAAGATTCGCTCGTAGCCATTAAGTCTGATTGGGACGAAACCTAAGATTTGCTCGTAGCCATTAATTCCAATCGGTTCTGTGATGTCATAGCGGGGCCACCGTGAATGCCGTCTATACTTGTATCAAGGTTGGTCGTCATCAGCTGACATGTAAACAAAGTTTTGCGGGCGACAGAAGCGGCAAGATATTAATTATTGAAGTTATAATTAGTTATAGTGCAAAATGTGTTGGAGAAGACATCCATATTACTAAACGTGATATTCTCTATCGATTGGTAGGTATATTATAAGGATTTATTAATAACTAAGGGGACCACAAGTATGTACCGCCAGATTCAGAATAGTAGACTGCTTGACCAGACTTAATGGCCTCAGACTGCTTGACCAGACTTATGGCCTCAGACCGCTTGACCAGACTTAATGGCCTCAGACCGCTTGACCAGACTTAATGGCCTCAGACCGCTTGACCAGACTTAATGGCCTCAGACCGCTTGACCAGACTTAATGGCCTCAGACCGCTTGACCAGACTTAATGGCCTCAGACCGCTTGACCAGACTTAATGGCTTCAGACTAGTAGACTGCTTGACCTGACCTACTGGCTCGCCTGTTGGGGTTCCCTGTCTTGCTTTGAAATACATGGGCTATGGGTATCAGAGGGGAAAAGAAGGAACCTGCATACACAAGGCTCACCGATCAGCGTTAGATACTATATGAAGTGCCTGACATGACCTGAGATGAGAGCCTGCATGGTGTCAAACACTATTCTTACATTGGTTACAATGCCAGTCAAGAACAAGGCATTTACAATTGACATCCTGTAACTATCAACACTGGGTTTCAGCGCACAACAGCTATCTGTGATTTATTTTTCCTCTCTCTTTTCTTTCTTTCTTCCCTTTCTTTTGTTTTCATTTTTTATTTTTTCTTCTCTCTATTTAATGCATGTATGAATACAAAGCTTCCCCCAGTGAGTCAGCCAGCATGGTTTTGAATGCATTGAGGTCACTCAGCCACAACTCGGTCCGGGAGAGTTCCAAGACTCAACACATTGCACACTGAACAATCTATTTCTAAGATCAGTTTGAGCTCGGAGATGGCATATTTTAAACCTGTGACCCCTTGTCCCAGTATGAGGAGCTAGAGTAAACATGGCAGTTGGGTCAATAGTGCACTTAGCATGGAATATTTTCTAGTACTGGATCAGATCCTAGTACTAGAAAATATATAGTATAGAAAATATATAACAAAATAGTAATGTTTATTTGCTTTAACCTTTAGTTTGATTATCTTGGGGAGGCCCAAGGATGGACAGAGAATTGTTGGAAAAGCTTGTGATGGAGGCGGTCAAGAAGGAGACCACCGTCCTACGTGAAGAAATAACAAACCTAAAAACTGAACAAAAAAAGTGGTGAGATGATGGAAAAACTGAAAACTGAAAACAAAAAACTCTGGGAAGAGATAACCAAAGTGGATAGAAACCTGGACCAGCTTGAACAATACACCCGCAAAACCTCGCTCATCCTGGGTGGTGCCTTCCCGGAGGGCAAGGAGGGAGAGACACCCGGGGAAACCAGGGAAACTGTGCTGAAGGTCATCAAAGAGAAACTCAATGTAGATATAAAGGGGGAATTGTGGCCTGCCACAGACTTCGTAACAAAAAGAGGGTCATAGTTAAATTCCAGGACCATGATGATCGTGATGCGGTGTATGAGGCAAAATTTGGGCAAGGTGGACAGCTGGGAGACAAAATCACAGTGCACAAAAACTTAACTGAGAAAAGAGCAAAAATTATCAATCTGCTGGAAGAAATGAGGCAGAAGAAAGAGGTGCTGAACTACCATACAAAAAAAACGGAAATATGACCAGGGACAGTGCTACAAAGAGATACAGCCGTATCCAACATTGGTTCACTGAACAGGAGATCAAAGACACACTGAGCAAAGCACCCCTCAAGGCAACCCAGCACAACACCAATACTGCACACACATACAACCACAACCTCATGCGCTCCCAGACTCTCGCTGACATCCCACAGGGATCAGTAGCTCGCAGGGCAATCAACCTGGAGGAATGTGTGGTGCCCTCAACCCGTCAGACCCGACAGGCAAAGAGGGGTGATTGAGCGCTTGCCGATCTGATGATTGAATCATGCTAACTGATTTGATGCTATCCCTGAACAATGTTAATAATATGGTATTTTACAAGTATATCTTGTACATCATACAAGTATGCAAGTACATACAAATACATCATACAAGTACACAATTATAAATATATCATACAAGTACATATCTTACAAGTATCTATGAGACATGAGTTGCCATTAGCACTGCCGAGTGCTGCAGCATTCAAGTGTAGTGCACTTGAACTTGAGCTGTGCATAGACAGTGATGCGGGTCCCTTTACTGGCGCTCTCCTTAACTGTTATTTTTGACATGTAAATGATCACATTGATCAAAATGAGCCTTCCAGGCGTGCATCAGCCAGCTCTGCCATTGTGCTATTGGAGCTGTGCAGATCCATGTAGAATGATTGTGTGAATGGATGAATGAGTGGGTTGCTGAAATAAGCACCTGAGCCTGGCAGAAGGGCCGTTTTAACTGTTTTAACCAAGGAGACTGGAGGGCTCACTATTGCATTTAAAACTTATTAACTGCTATCACATTCAGCATGAACATACTGCAAGCAGATTAACGAGTAGCTCCTGGACGCGCTCCTGTCACAGCTACTATATGATGCTGTGATGGATCATATATAGTATAAGTAATATTGATATGGTACTTGCAAAACACAAGATACAAATTAAAAACATTGTTCCACAGGATGCATCCAATCACGATTTGAAGGAGTGCTACAGCCCACATTTCACAGGCATGAGGCTTTTCATACTCTCATATGCAATAATGTTCATGGGCGTCACACATTGGTCCAGGCGCATGGCCACAAGCATAATGTAGGTAACAACAATTACTACTCCCCTCTCACCATTACTAGCAGCCTCCTCACTCTGCCCACCATCTCATTCACCCATTCATCAAACGAAGTTACAGTTAAGCCGCATAAGTTACAATCACAACACTGATACAATACACAGTATCCACGTGACGTGTACCTTTCACAGATATCTGCTATTATTTGAAATATAGTATACAGTTTTCAGTTTACACATACCCTATAAATATAACTATTAGATGATACTTATGATATTTCCGTTTTCTATAACAGAATATTGCAAAAATATATACAGAGTCTATATATCACGTGCCATACATTGCTGCTCTAACATGCTACCAAATCTATTAAATGCTTCCATATTGAAGTGTTTCATATCCTGGGCTTCCCCATCGCCTAGCATACACTGCATCACTTTCAATTGGTGTGAGTATGATTCTTTCAGAAAGTATAGACCATCCACCATCCCTTGACCAACATATATTTTGCCCTTTTCCAGTCATAGGTCCCACTGATGTAAGTCATACCCATACATATAATTCATTTGAGAATATTCGAACAAACTGTAAATACTATTGCCTCCCTGTCCCTGGTACTGTATCAGATACCTCAGCTGCTTCATACCCTGGCAAGTTTACCATCATCCATATCAATGCCAGGTCCTTGCTTTCAGATGATAAATTTGCTGAATTTGAAGTGCTTTTGTTTAGAACTAAAGTTAGATGGTCAATAATATGTGTCTCAGAGACATGGCTATGCAAAGAAATGGAAAAGAAAAGACACATAAATGGTTACTCTTGCTATTTTGATAGCAGAACCGATGGTACTGGGGGTGGGGTTGCAATTTATGTGAATAATGATGTTGTCAGAGAAACACAACAATTGCCCAAAGTGTTCAGGTGTACAGAATCACTACTTATTGAATGTCAGTTAAGAAACAATTTATCTATCCTAGTGTGCCAAATATATAAACCCCCTAACCTTAGCAATAACAGTTTCATTGAAGAACTAGGGAATGCCATAGATATTATTCAAATAAGGAATAAAATTGCCTTCATCTGTGGAGATTTCAATCTTGATCTCTTGAGTATTTCCAAAGGGGGTGCAGCATTGGATTTTTTCAATTTATTAGCATCATCAAGTTTTCTTCCATTAGTTTCTAAATCCACAAGGATACAGAACACTTGTTACTCACTCATTGATAACATCTTTTGCAATAACTTAACCCTTGTTAACAAATCTGGAATAATACTTGATGATACAGGTGACCATTTCCCAATATTTACTACACTAGACTTTGCAGTCAGTCCAAAAGGAAACAAGAGGGAAGTTCAATGTCAATTTGATTATCACAAAATAACATTTAACTGAACATATAAAGAAATAATTGGAAAGCTTTGAAACCATCACTGATCCTGAAACTGCTGGTGAAATCATCATCAATGCATATACAAGTGGTATAGATAAATTCAGCTTCAAATATAGCCCAAATCGTAAAAATACTCCAATAAAACCCTGGATATCACCATCTATCCTGGCATCTATAGACAACAGATGCAAACTCTTTAACGTAAAACAAAAGAACCCCACACAAGAAAATATAAACAAATATGTTAAATACAGAAATATCCTAAACACCTTGATCCGGGGTGCCAAGTGCAAATATATACAGGATGAGCTTGAGGCGAATAAGGATGATGCAAAAAAATGTGGAAAATTCTCATCACTCATACTACTGGAAGGTCATATCAGAATACATTTCCAAATTACTTTAAAAACAATGAAGACAAACATGTTGAGGATAATTTAGCAATTGCAGAGGAATTTAATGCCTTCTTCAGCTCAGTTGGGAAAACCCTGCAACAAAACATGAAAGGGTGTCCTGAGGAGGCTCTTCAGTTGCTTGGAGACCCTTGCAAAGACACAACAAATCATTTGCAACATACTAGTAATGATGAACTTATATCTATAATTAAAAACATAAAAAATGTGGGACATGGAGTGGATAAAATTAATGCAAGAATCTTTAAGTTAACATTTATGGCAATCATAGACGAGCTTGTCCACTTTATAAATATCTGTCTTGACCAGGGGAAGTTTCCAAGCAGGCTCAAAATTGCTGTCATAAAACCTATTTATAAATCAGGTGATAGAACACAAATTAACAATTATAGACCTATCAGTATCCTTCCATATATATCAAAAATTCTAGAGAAAGTGATCCATGTCCGCGTCATGGAGCATGTCTCCAATAATAGCATAATTTGTCCCAACCAATTTGGATTTAGGAAGGGATACATACATGCCCTTGCTCATATTGCAAGATAAAGTAATCAGGGGGTTTGAATCAAACAAAATGAACTGTGGTATCTACCTAGACCTAAAAAAGGCATTTGATACTGTTGATCACAGAATATTATTGCTTAAACTTCACTCATATGGTATCACAGATACATTCCTGACAATCATAGACTCATACTTATCAAATAGATATCAATGTGTAGAGTATAAAAAAGTTCAGTCAAGCCTGAGTCAAATAAGTATTGGGGTCCCCCAGGGCTCTATTCTGGGCCCACTTCTGTTCATCTTGTACATAAATGATTTTCCTAGGATTTCGTCAAAGTTTACATCATTACTTTATGCTGATGATACAGCCCTTTTATTTGAGGCTGATTCCACTTCTGAATTGCAAAATAACTTAGATACAGAACTACCAAAGGTATACAAATGGCTGCAAGCAAACAAGCTGTCCTTAAACAACAATAAAACATTCTATCAAATATACAATAAATCCAAAATAAATGTTGACATCAATGTAATATTAAATGGTATAAATATAGGACATACAAAAACTGTGAAGTATCTTGGTGTATATATAGACGAAGAACTCAAGTGGGAGAGTCACATTATGCATATTTCAAGTATAATAAGTCGTAATATAGGGATTATAAGTCGCCCTAGATATTCCCTGGGACAGAAACACCGATTTCTGTTGTATAATGCATTAGTTCTGCCTTATCTTAATTACTGCTGTCTGATATGGGGAAACGCACCGAAATCACTCCTTAACAAATTGCTTATCCTACAGAAAAAGATAGTCAGGATTGTTGATAATCAAGCAAGACTAGCCCACACAAACCCAATATATGTAAAGCTCAAAATTCTTAAAGTAAAGGACATTGCCAGACAGCAAGCTATAGTCGTGCTTTATAATGTTGCATCTGGAAGTGCCCCATCAGTCATGGCCTCACTTTTCGAATTCACTCAGACCAATCACAGAGCTTCAAGAGTAGCACGACATTTTGAAGAAATATTCACTCGAAAATTATACCGGACACGTACCATAGCATGGATAGGACCACGTTTATGGAATTCAATTGTTGCCCCCAGATTCCCCCATATAAACTCAATACCATCTACTAAAAAACAAATAAAAGAAATCACTAAAAATCACATGATCAGTGAATATGAATAACCTCAAAATCAGCAGTGAAATCAGATCAGTGAATATGAATAACCTGCTTGCCTCACAAGCCTAGAAAAAAAATTCCCTTGTAGTTTGCTCATTTATGTAAATGAGCCTGAATACAATAATAGCCATATCAGTGCTAAATGTTAACTGTCTGTAAAGTCATCTTCTAAGTTGCAGAAGAATGAAGTTATGCAGTTTGTAATGTATGTAACATTATAAATAAGCAATAATACAAATTTGCAGAACTAAGTAACAGTATATAAACAAACAACATAAGCATGCATAAACGTGCATAATCTGAAATAAAACATAGTAAATCAGAGATAGAGATTTATATTGGTGTTAAGCAATATAGTACCTCTATTTATTTTCTGCTTTCTTGAAATATGAATTAATTAGATCATGTTTCAACTTATATATCAATTAATTACATCATGCGCGAAAGCCACCCCGACTAACCGACGCTGGAACCTGGGTGAGATCGAACAGCAACAAGCTTTGCTTAGCTGGGGGTCTCACCGGGTTCCAGCAAAGACCTGCTTGCCTAGACCAGGACCTGCCTTCCCCAACCTTTGTATGAATGAAATTGTATCCTGCCTCACTGTCTAGCAAACCTTTCTTGATGGCAACGAGATTGGGGCAGTGGGGCACACACTTGGAATCCTTACTAACTCGGTTACGTATGTGCGAATGTCAGAATGTATGATTCCCAGGGGCGTAGTTGGGGGGCAGTCACTTGTTGATTTCAGCAACGACTACTTTCTGCCTTCTTATTTTTGACCACGTTACCACTTACCACTTAGCCTTCATCTCTTCATTTGCTTTTTTATTTCTTCCATTTCCTAGCTGGGAGTGCCGCGACATTTTCTCTTTTGTTCTCTGGTGTTAAAGTAAGGTGATGTGCGTCGATGGGATCGAGGGCGGGGGCACTCCTGGTCACCTGTTAATGGGTTGCGGCATAGAAAAAAAAGGGAAAAAAAAGATCCGCTCGCAAAAGTCTACCCGGGACTGAATATTGATTCAGGGCTCTCAGATGTGATCGATAGTCCAAACTGGACAACCCTGAAACATACTGGGACAAGCGCCGTTGGACAGACTCCAGGAGGCGCAGTCCCGTAAGTAACCAGTATACCATACACACAAGCAGTATTCAATGATTGGCTGGACATGCAAGCTGAATAGGGCCATCAGGAAATCAGGGATCTGCAAACAGTTTACTTAAGCAGATTTTGAGTCAGACCAGACTAGTCTAGTAGTCCAGACTTAATGGCCTCAGACTAGTAGACTGCTTGACCAGACTTAATGGCAGGGTTTGGTTAGGTTAGGTTAGTTTAGTTGTACAGAAGAAATATTGGAGAACCAAGTATGGTCGATTCACCCACCAAATTTCAAAGTAATATATATGTGGTACTTCTTTGTCTACCCAAACAAATATTTGCGGCCACCACCACAACATGACCTTGCTGAATACAAATGACACATTTCACACACAAAACAGCCCACATTTTTTACATTTCAGTTGTAATGGCAGAGTTGTTGCAATCGGCTGAGGCGATTGATGGGTGATACAAATTATTATTGTTAGGTGAGTAACTAATTTTAACTTCAAAAGTAAATATCTTGCCGCTTCCGTCGCCTCGCCCATTGCCAAACTTTGTTTACATGCCAGCTGACGACGACCGACTTTGATACAGCAAGTATAGACAGCGTTCATGGCGGCCCGGCTATGACGTCACATAACTTATTTACGCTGTAGGGTTATGTTAAAGGGACTATCCCACTTTAACATTATATTTGAGTTCACAGCCAAAGATGGCTTGGCATTGAAATTAAGTATGGTAGCAGTTAAAACAACCACAATGATCTAATCCAATTTTTTTTTTAAAATATTTTAAACGTGTATTTGAATAGGGTCTCTAAACCGACAGCGTTGTGGTCTTTACCCAACTGGTAATGATAGTCAACTTGTTTTAAGGTCAGCCTTGAAATATTTTCGTCTTTCATTTCTTGATCCCCGGGTGGTTCGCAATCTAAGCCAATCTAGATACCGGGTGGTTCGCTTTTTCTGCGCAATAGATGTCAACAAAAAATTGTGCCATACATTTGGCAGCACAAAGGATTTCACTGTTATTTAAAAAAAATCGTATGACGTCACCAACCCAACTTTCCGCTTAAAACTAAAAGTTGAATATCTTACAAGATAAACATTTTTTGTTTAGGAAAAAACTTCACGAACATGTTCAGCTGACCTGGCCTGACATGTAGACATACAATTAAGTGTGATTCGACAACTTTAGAAAAGGTGGGACAGTCCCTTTAATGCCGCTCACTAAACCCTATCACGCCCTCACTTCCTGGCGGAGCGCAGGACTTGTATTTGAGACCGAAGGTCGGCTGCGCAGCGGCCGCCACCACAACGTGACCTTGCACGTCAATCACCAGCTCGATACATTATTTGCCGCCATTTTCACTCATACAATATGCAGTCATTGTTCCGATGACATCATGGACGATCCTTATTTTTCCTGTGTATCTTCCGGCATCGATATATCTATCTGCATAGATATAGCGACGATCGTGGTGGACGATCAGTCGTGAATATTCCGGAAATATTTTGGTTTCAAAATTGTTAGGTAAGATACATTCTAAATAACAAAAGATACATAATAGTGTCTTGAAAGATGCATAGTGACCAAATAATAAAGTTTTGTAACATCTAAAACGCTGTGGGTTTATGGTCAGTAGGACTGTGGGCCAGTGGCAGAAAAGTGGTTCGACGATCTAAGTTCGTGGAACAAATTTTTCGACAGCGGCGGAACAAATTGTTTAATGCGTATACCAGTAATCTTTGCGTAATTCTTGATACGCGTTTCTACACAACCTATTTTCATATATGCCAATATGTGCATATATTATTGTGGAAAGTTGACGAATCGTCAGTCGTATTTCCTTACAGATATAGTCTTGGCTTTAGTTGGGGACCGAGACTCCCGGGTCGTATGTAAAAAGGTACCTTGTATCGTTGCGTATGCGTATATGGGAAACTGGGCTCAAGTCTCAGTCTAAAGTACTGCCGTCTTTTGCAGAACGTGTTGTTAGTGTCCCAGAGTTATCCATGGCCCCGATGACGATGGTATCGGTGGTGGGGTTGTAACCTGAATACGCAAAAACGTTTTTAGGAGGTTTTAAAAAAGGTTTATTTTTGGGCTAAGTACCAGTTTTCCTTCCCTAAATCACTGCACAAATTTCAGATGTTTCGAATTTGGAGGTTTCGCCTTACGATTTTATTTGGACAATTTGTGTCGCATAACTGTCACGTTCCGGCCATTGTTTAGAAAGTCGAGTATCAGTCTATTTTTATGCTCGTCAGCCATTTGCACCCAAAGACTACAAAAAAACATTTTTTTACAGTCAAAGTTTTCACGGATCAAAACTTACAAGTTCAGAAAAATGGAGAAAATTACCACTTTTCTGACACTGCCGTGGGCTGAGCTTGCCATATGCACTGTACTTAAAGGAAGTGTGCCTACTGAATGTCAAAAATAGTTTTTGTACGGTAAGTAGCTATTGGTTTGATTGTTGGATATGATGAAATTCACATCTGGAGTCCCTTTAGTTGTATTTTCACTTATATTGGTTTTTGCTTATTTTTTGTTTCGATATCTATCAAACTATCGCCACTATAGTGATGTTATGTAAAACGGCGCACATAAAACAATACAATTACAATCAAATCATGCAACATAAAGAGACAAGTTTTGCACAGCATGTTCTTGCCGCTGTGAACTTTATTATGTGCAAGTTATGTAGCTCTAAATTGATATCTTCGTCGAAAAGTAGCCATCGGCCATCGTCGAAAACCATTATGGCCGTCCATGTTCTGTTCGGCTGCTGCTATCAGTGCGCACGAGCTGTTTTGTCGAATGGCTATTGGCCGGCGCTAACAATATGCTAGAAGTTTAATCGATAGTTGCAGTCCTTCTAGTAGCAGAAGCCCTCTGGAGTCTACCCGATAGCTTTTTGCTCCCAGCAAGTTCCTGGAGTCTTTGGAATATCTCAGCAACTAGGGTGAATCTGGAGAAATGAAGTCCTGGGTCAATTCAGAAAATTATGTTCTATAGACCAGTGTCAATAACCCCCAATAAGCGATGTGAGTAGGCACACTCCCTTTAAAGGGAAATAATTACCTTTTTCCCTCAAAAATGGAGTTAGCACTTGGAATCGCCAGACGAGACCAAAATATATTGTAAATTCATCACATTTTGCATAAAAACTTTCCTACCGAAAGATATTTCAAGTTAAAGTTGATAAGCGTTCCACACTTTTAACGACCGGTACTTGCAAGTACTTTTGGTCCTCATCAAACTGCGGGCTTTTCCCGTATTTTTTTACGCAATGGAGTGGAAAATATATTGTGCGTTCTGCTTGTTGTGATTATATGCCCGGCGATCTTCTAAAACTAACAGCGATTGGAAAAAGTGGCAATAAAATCGGAAGCTCATCGATGCACATCAACGGCGGCATAGTTAGTGGTTGCGACCCTCAATTTTTGAAAATCGATTCATTTGTTTTCAACATTAGGAGTATTGTATAATTTGTCTGTGGCTGTATATAACACTATGCTGTATATTATCATGACAAATAATAATTTCCCCCAAAAAACTAACAAACTAACACAAAACTGGCAATTAAATCGGAAGCTCATCGATGCACATCGACGGAGACCTATTTAGCGTCGGCGATTTGTTTACAAAGTCATTGTCATGCTTCTCGGCGCACTTAACCATTGTGGCGAGTTGTTCCTGATTAGAATACTCAAGTCCCGTAGCAGGCTTTGTTAATGTACTAATGTACACTGTGTAATGTACACTGGTGCCATTCTTGTGTAGCATTGCAAAATATATCTGATTTTGAGTTGAAAGCTAATTAAAGACTCATTCAAATTATTGTTTTTAAGTTTGAATTTTCTTGTTAATAATTATTAAAGGTATTTTATCACTGTATTTCATAGTAGTTGACACTTCAGAAACTTGTGACGTAATAATATTGTATCCAATATGCATTTCCCTCACCTTTTGCTATTGTGGCGCAGTGCCGAGTGCTTTGCGGATACTAGCTTGCCTGGAGTTCAATTCATTCCGCCCTTATTTTATTCGAGTTGGTATAGTTTGCATGTTGTTGTAATTAATGACTTATACTGATAGTCAGTCATGCATCACGGATGCTTCACGGATTGCTTCACGGATCAGAGCGCTGCTCGAACGCACGCTAGTAGCGCTTTCGTTCTCCATGGCAACCAGGCGTGAGCCAATGAAAAGCCAGAATGTATTCCCTTTCTGTCTTTTGATTGGCTGACGCCTGGTTGCCATGTAGAACGAAAGCGCTACTAGCGTGTGTCCGAGCAGCGCTCAGTTTGATCAGAAACGTCACAGAGCCTCCAAAAATGCCGCACTCGATGTAAACAATGGTAGGGAAGGACGAATTTGTCAATGACCTTCATGAAGTACACAAGGTACTTATTTTGTATTTTTTCCAAACTTACAACTTTGAATTTGGGAATAATTTTTTTTAATTCTTAAATTTAAATAAAATAATTTTAGAACCATAACGGTAGCCTAAGAAATTGCTGCTAACGAAATCAAAAGGTAATTATTTCCTTTTAAGGATAACAAAATTGACCATTATTGACCAGTTTGTAAAATGTGGCAGGTTTCAACAAGATCTTGTCAGGACAGCAGCAGGGTTGGCACCAACACATACAAATTGGGGCAGCTTTTGTATTTTTTTGGCAGAAATTGCTTGCCTGGGCAGCAGCAAGATTGTATGGTGCAACTCATGCCAATCCGGTGCGTTACACAAAAAACGCGATTTGACGATCCCCATGGACCAGCTGTCTACCCCCCCCCCCCCCCCCGTAGGTTCTGCAGCGCAGCGAGCGAATGCGAGCAGGTCGTTCTAAACGTGGGTCCCGCAACCATAATTGTTGTAAAGGTTAGGTCAGGTTTGATTATGTTATTACTAATATCATAAACAAACCTGACCTAGCTTTTACAGTGGGCGCAAATTGACCATGCAGTCGTCGCACCCTTAAGCCCCAACAAACAAACAACCCATCATAACCTTTACAGCAATTACGGTCGCAGGGACCCACGTTTAGAACGCTCCGCTCGCATTTGAGCGCTGCGCTGTGGAACCTACAGGGGCTGCCCACCCCGCCCTGCCCCCTCCCCACAGACCATCTTGTAGACAACTGGTCCATGGGGATCGTCAAATCACTGGTTTTTGGTAATGCACCACAGTTTCCTGCTTGCTTTTTGGTAATAACATAGCGGGAAACTAAAATATGCGAGCGACAGTATAACCACCAGATACACATGACGTCATATGACGTAGCCTTGGTAATACTGTACATTTTCACTGCAATAAAATATACTGTCAGCTGACTAATTCTTCTTCTAATAGGTGCTTCGAGACTATGCTAAACTGGGGAGGTGCGTTACTGAAGTATTGCCTATTTGTCTTTGCTGCCATATTTTCAGAACATCCCTACCCATAAAGTATGTATTTTGCGGGGTACAATTATCCTATGTTTTACAAAATATTGTGAATTGCTGACAAGGAATGATGATTATTTATTGTAAACATATATTGATCATACTGAGTAGGTATACCTTGAATCTGGCAGTGCCAAAATATTCATTTTTCAGTTTGGAAATGATATCAAAGACTCTGTTTTCAATCATAGCTATGCTAGTCACAGTTCTCTACACAAAGCACACCGACAGAGCTTTAAACAAATTAACTCATGGCATGGCGCCTGGGGCTGACGCCTGGTGTAGCATTCGAATCTGAGCCATCCGAGCAGATCGTATCACGCATGCGCCAGCCTCTAGAGGCCGGACTGTCTGCGGCCTCACCCGGGCCGAGTGCCATGCAGCCGGGCGAGAGAGCTGCAACATTTTCTGAAACATCACATACCCTTAACTAACTATAACGCCAAAATGATGTTATGTCTCACACAATATTGAAGAAAGTGGTGTATCTTTATAGTGATGAATAGTCGCCCATCTAAAAATACGGTTGTTTGAAGGAACACATCGTCATACAGTTGGATTGCATGGGATTCCAAAGTTGCCAGCCGAGGCGGCCGCCAACGGCAACTGACCGCGGCTAACGCTAGACGACTGGTGTGCCATAGTAAAATACCAGTAAGACGACTTAATCGGCCAAACACGAGCGAGCCCTTAGAAAAACAAATTTCAGCTTAATCGTTCCAGCCGTTTCTGAGTTACGGAACAGGGGTGTGCACGTGCACACGTGCAGTGTGACCCAGAGTTTGACTTGCGTGACATCGACAGTGGTTCTGAGCTGCGGAACATTTGGTCCACCACAGCTGCCATGTTTATCAACCGATTTGAACGCAACTAATGGGGATCGATAGATATTGAATTGGGGATTGATATGACAGTGACTTTTTTAAAATGTCTCAAACCACACGCCAAATTTCAGCTTAATCGGTGCAGCTGTTTCTGAGTGACGGAACAGGGGGTGTACGTGCGCACGTGCAATGTGACCCAGAGTTTGACTTGCGCGACATTGCCAGTAGGGTGCTCTCATTACAGACTTGTCAACGATTCAATGTGAATCGACTACTTTTGATTGAATCATTCTTATTTCGCTTATTTCAAATGAATCTCATGAATCGATCCACCTCATGCGCAAACCTGTTGTGAGTCACTGATGAATCATTCATACAGAGAAAATAGGCTGATTGAATCATTCATTGCGCAAAGAATCATTCTTTTTTGGTCGAACAGCATAAACTATCCCAAAAATATGCCAGCGGCCCAGCATTCATCTGTGCCCTGTGGACACACCAGCCACTTAATGGCAAATTATATGAACTCTGTGTCCTGAGCTGTGGCCTGTAATTCATCTCTGCGTGAAGAAAGTGAGGCTTTTTTGCCCAACTCCAGTGGCCACAAAGCTACTGTTCAATCAGCCCTAACCTAACTAGCTACCTTGGTACTGGTAAGGTTAAGGGTTTCTGGCGCAATACTGCCTAAGTACTTAGATAAGGTACCAAACTCATACTTTGGTTCATAAACCACACAGTACACGCACACCTTTTTCACACGAAAAATCCTCAAAACGTACCCACTTTTTCCTAAATCCTAGGGGCTATACCATATCCAAAACTAAATCATAAACAAACATTTGCAAGCTTTGGCCCAAATATCACTCTCATCTGCGGCGCAATTTATTTCACATCATGCTTAATAAAAATAATAATGCAAAATTTAAATAAATGTCTATTCGCTTAAAAAGCGAAACGTCAAGTATTAATGTTTTGGAACTTGAAATTTGCTATTATAATAAATATTATAAATATAATTATATAATCTCACCACTGTCCTATGTCAGCATATTATAGAGTTAGAGGGCTCATCTATGATGGCATCTTTGTCGTCGCGCCACTTTAGCCCACGGCCCACTAACCCCACTGAACTCTATAATTAACTAACCGCCTATTTTTATGATTCGATGACGTCATTGAAATTTCTAGTTTTTTATAACTGCAAATATTCATGAGAGCTGTCTGGCATAGTTTAAATGTTTTATTTATATTTTTATTTTAATATTAGGTATTTTCAAGCACCAATTCAGTCAGTTATCAAGAAAGGTATGGATAATTTTTAATTAATAAACAATCATGCATATCGATGTGATTAGTGATTACTGATGACGTCATTTTATCTGCCCTTTTAATTTACTCTCGGGATGGTAGGATCATATCAGCCCTAACCTAACTAGCTATATACTCATATTGGCCTTGATAAAATCACGCCTCCTAAACAGTAAACAGACGGTGTTTATTATGGGCTATTCCAAGGTCTTTTTATAGTTGGACGCCAGAGCCTCACGGCTACGCGCCCTAAGCCAACAACAACAATGTCTTTTTATAAGTTATATCCTGTTAATTATATCTCGCCGACTTCTAAGTTATACATACTGATACCCTGTGAGTGGGAATATTCATTGTGGTGTAGGTGGACTCGGGAGTCTGGAATAGGGACTGAAAATAGCTGCCAGGCTGTTAAAGTGTATTAGTATTTCTTATTAATCAGAATTGCAAAAAACATACGAATTCAAATATACAGTAACATGCATTTGGGCACACGCGTACTTCCGGTAAAATAGGTTACACATTCACATGTTATTACATGACAACGAATACTTGTTTCCCCCTATCACATGGACTGTAAGCTGATACATATACAAATAATAAATTTAATGTACCGATATACAGCATAACCACCTATGTACCCGCGCATACAGCCTCTTACCACATATACAGTATATACAATCTGCAAGCACAATATATCCATAAATACATACATATACATATACACATACATATACATATACACATATATACATACATATACATATACAGACATATACATATATACACACATATACACATACATACATATACATATACATATACATATATATATATATATAT